>QQZM01000059.1:88824-128050 GCA_013365045.1 Geotrichum candidum | reverse complement strand
AGAAGACATGAAATTTCAAAAACATTTGTCTCTATGAGACTGGCAAAGTAGCGGTGTCAGCGCGCGTAATAAGTTCAAACGTTCGATGGCGCCGAATAGGAAAATGCATGCAAAAGTAGATAACTCGACAGAGCAAAGCCAAGTATTGTCCCAAGAGTTAGGAGATATCAATTGTACAGACTTATTAGATAGGGTATAAGATAAATGGCGTATATGCCAATACTTCTATGAGGGCTCTACAGATAACCTTGAATATAGCATTGCTAAAGTAGGATCCTAGCTGGATTAAAGAATACTAAGACATGAAATGTCTTTGGTTCTAAAAAAAACAATAGAATAAAACCAGAAATTCTATTAAGAGTCGATAGTAACTGGTTTTATGAATCCAGTGTCGCTACAAGGAATATGAAATCATCTAAGTGTCAAAAATTATCAAAATAAAAGTTGTTTTTTTCAAATATATATCGATGAGAGAGCAGAGCACTTGAAAGGATGAGGGGTTTCAATATTGCATTTAGTCATTTTTGATACCTTTGCTCTGATTAACTGGAAGATATAATACCAGAACATGGGACGGCCCCGCTGCTCCTTCCATTGGTCAACATATAACATCACAGAACAATATATTATGTAGCTTCTCTTATTCGTTTACTTTTACTTTTTTTAGTTATTTTATTTGTACAAAAACCATCACTCTCCTTATCTTGATATCAATGCTTCTTGAAGGAAAAGGACAAGTGCCGCGATTTCTTTTTTGCCACTGTCGCACTGTGCGATTGTGGTGCGCCCGTTGGCCGCTCTAGGTGGCCCGTGTCTCCATTATGATCATTGTCATTATCCTTTTGTTCCTTTTTTTTCCAAAATTGGATACCAGACCCCAGCCCGTTGCTGCTGCTATGGGAACTGTTGCTGTGATTACCATTAGAAGATCCTCCAAAACTCTTGCGGTTTGACGAGCTTGACTTGAATTTTGATAGTCCGTTGCCGCCAGTACTACTAGCAGTGTTAGTGCTAGAGTACGACGTCGAAAAAGGTCTTTGCGGGCTCTTGGTTTCAACCTCGGCCGCTTGTTCATATGTATCCTCAATGGGAGGCAAATGGCTCGATGATGAGGGGGGATCTTCAAAGGGATCTACAAGACCACTTTCGCTGGGCTTTGTACGCTTTGGCGGCGCCAGTGACCCGCTGGCCTTGGGAGAAACCGATCCAGCTAGCTGACTGAGAATCTGCGAGCTGTGCGACGATGGAATCGGCGCCGAGTCGGATCGTTCAGAGTATGAACTCTGAGTATCAAAGTGGGTAGTCGATGGAATCGCCGACACCGGTGTAGGAGACGCCACAGATGATGGTGGTGCGTTGGTGTTGCTAATGCTGCTAGGGTTTGTGCATGAAAGTCCGGTGGCGCTGGGGTTCACGCTCGGTGTTGCTGTGGCGGCCGGGGTATTGAACACGGTGGTGCTGTTGGCGCCCATGGGCGCACAGTTGGTGTACAAGTTATCGCGCTCCAGCTGCTCCTGTGTGGTCTCTTGATAGAAAAGAACGTAGGCGGTGGCAAGGCCCTTGTTGTCGCCAAAAAAGTTAAAGACATAGGTGGGATCAACACCTTCGACCATTTCATCGTCAAAAAGAAGCCAGCCCGCAGTCTCAGTCTTGACCACAGAAACGTAGTGGCCGTGGTAAGGGCCACCGCCAATGTGGACAACAACTGCGTACAACTCATAAAGCTTATCATTATCCTGAGCATCGTGTGTAGTGTTATCTAGTCGCAGATGTCTAGGATATACTACCCGGTGGAAAAGCTTAACGTTTCTTTGAAGATCTTCTGTGTACTTGAAACGTTTCAGATGGAGGGCGAGAATTTTGGGGAGCTTCTTGACCTTCATACGTTTTTCAGCCTCGTGGAGACCGCCGCAGTGGTCGCAGTTAAACTTGTTACGTTCACACAGCATTTCAGATGCCGAGAATTGGCGCAAGCATGCAGTCACAGACGAATTCCGCTCAATATCAAGCGACAGATCTAAAAACTGTTCATCTCTCCGCGAAACGGTTTCACACGTGAGACATTTGGTTTCCGATGTCAACAACCCCTCAAACAGATCGTGCACCCATCGCGCGCCCGTGGGGGTGGTCGACCCTGAAGACTTGGGCATTGCGTTTACAGAAACACCAGTATCAGACGAACCAATAAGACGGTTCTGTCGGTCAATGTTTTCAATAACCTCGTTGAGTAAAAAATTGAGAAATTCGTGCGCATCCTGGTGCATTGATGAGCGGAAAAGCTCATTCTCACGCTTGAGCACCTCGATAAGCTTTGCTGGTGACACAACTCCGATACGGGACTGGTTCTCGGCCATGCACTCAAATATGTCCTTGAGAGTGGTGAAAAGGGACTCCTTCATCTTGTACGTGTCTGAGTAAGAGAGGTCGAGATTAATGATGGGGCCCTTGACAAGGGCGCTGCGTTTACGGGTTTCCTGTGTCGCAAAGGGGTCTTCCGTGAAGCCAACAACCGGAATGTTTTGGCCCGGGTAGCGCACGCCCAAGGAAATGCCCGAAAGACCGGGGTATAGCAGCTTGGCCGTGACATATGAGGTTTGGTTATTGGAATCAAAAATGTTGCTCATGGCGTCGGCAAGTTTTGACTGGCCCTCATTGTCTTGAGAATCGTTGACCTGTTCGTGCAGCTTTTCTGAGCTTGGATTCGAGTTAGTGTCAGAACTGGTATTATTGTTGGGGCCGCTACCGTTTGTAGTGTTGACGGCGGCTTGGGAGGAGTTTTTGCTGGACTTGCCAAAGAGAGACATGCGTCTCCCAAGAGATTTGGACTCAGATGAGCCTTTTTTTGACTCATTTTGGCTGCCAGATGCGTTATTGTTACCGTTGCCGATAATGGAGGAGTGGTCGTAGCCGTTCGACTTGACCTGGTAGGCGCTATGTAGTGCGGCCTGGGTTTGGACGTGAAGAGCTTCAGCATTACCGGTGGAGGTTGAGATCTTAGCGGAGGCAGGGTCGACAGTAAACGGATGAGGCTGGATTCCAGAGACAGTGGTGCGCCGGGGGTGGTCGTTTGTGTCGGGTGAAGCGGGGAAGTTAAGGACGTGTTCTCTGAAAGGTTTGGAATAGTAAAGGCACTGGATTACCGAGTTGCAGTAGCAGGTGTTTCCAAAGTTTTCCATGCCAAAGATCTTACCTGCACTATCAGCAATGGTATCATGGGAGACCTAGAAAAAAAGGTTAGCAACAGATGCAATGAAGAGAAACAAAGAAGGATACTTACATCATGGGTGCTGGTATTGTTGTTGGTCGTGGTGGTGGACGAGGATGTAGACGGTAGTACTGAGGGTGCCATTTCTGAGTGGTGAAGAGGCGGCGCTGAAAAATCCGACAGTACGATAGAGAGCAATGGCGGGGATGAAGACAGGAAAAGACGGGGTAAAGAAGGACAAGAATATAATGATAACGCGATAAGCAAAAAGAGATATATAATAAAATAAAAAAGAGAATGAAAAAAAAAAAGTTAATAAAAAGGATGAATGACAATAATAAAAGGAAAGAGAGGAGTTGAAACAGACGAAGACACAAACACAAATATTAATTATTACATATATGTATACATACACATATATACACACGAATACATACGCTGGCAAACGGCGAATTTAACGAAATTTGCAACTTTTATCACAAATTAAAGTAAATTATCGTTAATTAGCATTTATTATCATGTATTCTCATGTATTACCATTGATTATCATACATTATCATTTGATCAATTAGATCATGGTGATTTTGATTAGTTGAGCAACAGATATTTATCATAATTCATCAAGGTTATCAAGGTTAATACATATATATATCAAGGATATTTGGTACAAATCAGCACAAACGCATCCCCTTTTACTTCTTTTTGGCAGGGTCCTGATCATCATCGTCACTAGCAGACGAAGCACCATTGGCAGTAGAAGCCGGTGTAGCGGTAGAATTGTCAGGAGTACTCTCGTCCGGAGCAGTCTTAGATGCAGCACCAGCTTCCGCTCCTGCATCCTCATTGTCGCTGATATCAAAGTCATCGGCATAGGTGTCATTGGGACCATCGGCTGACGCAACAACGTTGTGGCTGTTGGAATTGACGGCCTGACGCTCAAGATCATCATCCTGATCGTCAGGCAAAGCAATACGGCCTGGTCTGTCCATCATTGACTGTAGCCTGAAAGTAGCCTTACCAACTATGGGCGCAAGGGCGCGGCGGAAAGAGTAGGCAAGAATGCTTGCGCATAGGATAATAAGAAAAATAGTCTAACGAAAGATATGGTGGTAAAACGAGTTAATAAAGCGCAGGACAAGACCAATTGCTATAAGAAACTTACAAATATGGCGTTGCCGGCTTTGCTTGCCATTGTTCATAAAAGTAATGAAAGATATAATGTGGGTTGGTGTTGTTGGTAAAAAAAAAAAATGTCTTGAAGAATCGCCTTTGACAATGTGGAGAAGATGCAAAGGAGAATCCCAAAGAACTTGAGAAAGGACTGGGTTTTATGAAAAATAGGATAGTACTAATAGTTTAAGTAATATATATTATATTGTATGTCTTAAGACCTGGTGTTTTGTTGTCTGGAGATACTGTTGACAGTGGGTACCAATAGAACAAACGACGGCTTCCAGTGGCCTTTCTTTTCTAATTCATTAGAACATTTCAAAAGTAAACAGCTTTTTCAAGGGCATCTGCTACAGCTACAAACAAGTATCCTAATGTTCCTGCTGCCGAAGTCTAGTTGGCCATTTGCCTAACAATCCGAAAGCATCCAGCAACCCTATCATTACTGGATTCTAAAAGAGAACTAGGTTGCTTAATACAATTAAAGGAGTAAACAAAATGTCAGGCCTTAGATACAGGATCGCAAATTTACCTGGAGTAAGACATGTCTGTAATCCCAGTGCGGCATGTATCTAAAGCACAGGCCAGGTCTATATCTATATACCCATTTGATAAACAAGAGTTATATAAAAAAAAAAATAATAAAAAAATAAAAATAAAAATAAAAGGCGACCAGTGCTATAGGCAGGCTATATCGTTAGAGGCATCACCAGCCAGGTCGTGCGACAGCCCTTTGTCTCATTCATGAGACTTGTTATGGAGTACGCCTGGGGTGGTACTAGAGAGTCTCATAAAGACAAACTCAAAGCCGTTCAGTCCCTGAGGTTGAGGAGGGTTCTAGGAGCTTTCAATCGCGGCATTCATCTTGCAACGGGGAATGAGAATCAAGCCTTTTATTAGGCGACCACAGGAACTTGGCCAGTGCTTTGCTCTGAGAGCACTTGGGAATGTTGATTCGAGGTCCCCAATTATGAGTCTATTTAAGCAACAGTAGCCGATGGATGAGGGATTAGGATTACGTTTTCATCAGACACGTCAGCCGGAGGATGCTACCGAGAAAGTCTTCTGGGACCGAAGACCGTCCTGTACGAAACCCAGGAGCAAGAGAACTTTCAAAGTGGCCAACACTCTATTTATATCACACTGTGCATTAAAAATAAGGTAAGATCAGCCTTAAGATCGTGCTACAACGCTGTAACCAAAGGTACACAGAAAGTACGCCAGCCCTGGGCTATATAGGGACCCTGGCGACGACAGACTTCTCCAAAAAGCCATGGCAAAAGCAAACCGTCGCACGCTTAGTAGAGTGGTTGAAGAACTGGATACTACCCCCTGGGTTTTTACTTTAAAAGAGTAGGAGTCTCAAAAAGAAATGATGACTGCGAATGGCGGTCAGTCTGAAACAACCCACCGCCTCCTGAAGAACTGCGCCCTCTCTGAATGTGGGCATAGCTACCTAAGGGAACCTCCCCGGAATTTGATCCCAGCGCTCTCCTGGATAGCAAGAAGAGCCTTGATGCGTTGGTCAAGTCTCTCGAGTTATTCAACTGTTTGTTAGTTCAACATTATGTCTTGTCAAGCTTTTGCCTACTTTCCTTCCCACTTAGACATTAGACTGGTGATCTTGAAGGTTTTCCTTTGACACGCAGGCTGAGTCCGTGGAGAATTCAACACCAGCAAATGCCGAACTCGCAAAGACCGTCAAGACAATTGCTTGATCAGCCTTACAGAAGAAATTTATCCTAAACGAAATGCCTTTTGTTATTCAACTTTTGTAACTTTTCGGTATTAGGACAGTAAACAGGTTACGATGGTTGATGATTTATCATTGCGTATTGGGCTTATGTAATACGATACTGTGGCAGATACTTCATTATTGACCAAACACGGCCATGTTGACTACATCACGGTTGAATAGGCCCCTTGTAAAAATAGTAGTAATAATAAATGAATTGAAAGGTTGGTAAATTGATGATAAGTATACGATAATAAATAAGCAATATAATGAGTATAGTAATAGACAAATAAATTAAATAAATTAATAATAACATCATAATATAATGATTTTTGAATTTTTTTTTTTTTTTTTTTTTTTTTTCCCTTTCTCCTTTCTTTCGAAACCTTTTTTTTTTTTTCCCTTCCCTTTCCCCTTTCTCATTTCTTCATTATTCTTCATAGTCGTTGTTTTAACGTTGTTTAACATCTGCGGGACCCTTTGTCATTGAGCTGCTATTGTTGTTGTTGTTGTTGACACTAAAAACTCTATTCCAACGAAAATACAAACAAACCCGCAGCAGTACCTCGATTTCCCAATAAATAGACAGATCATCTTTTACCGCTCGTCCAAACAACATCACCTTAGAACCACAAGTATCCGCCATGGCCACAAACTACCCTCCCGTCCCCCCACCCGCCATTGTTACTGGCAATGATGCGCTCGATAACCCTTACTCGCACTCCCAGACTCCTTCTCAGGCCTCCTCGGATTTTCACACTTCCTCCCACCAGTCAAATATGGACCCAAACAACCCTTACGACATTCTCCAGCCGCCTCCAGCGACGCTTGCCAAGTCTATTTCTCGCCCCTCTTCGGTCAGCTCGCACCGCAGCAGCAGTAGACCCCCTTCGGTACAGTCGTCGCCGCAGTTGGCCCCCTTAAATGACGGTCCCCTCCCCCGGTCCGCATCGACTCCTGCGGTCAATCACATGGGCTCACCCTACGGCCACCAACAACAAAGCTCAAGCTCAAACACGCTTTTGCTCTACCCCCAGACGCAGTACCGTAATTCCCGGCTTTCGCGGCCGCTTTCATCGCGCTCGTCGTTTTCCTCCCTTGACTTTGCCGCCCCTGGTGTCACCGGCAGAGAGAATCGGTCGCACTCGCCCGCCCCATCTGAGATGCTCGGGTCTTCTGCGTTTGATCTGAACCAGTCTTTTTTGGCCACTAATCTGGGTGAAAACTCAGCCTCGCTTTTGCCCAGAATCAAAACTATTGAACTTTATAGGAAAAACGCCAAAAAGTCTAATGATCCTGTTATTCAGTTCCAATTCGCGCAGTACATGCTCCAGACTGCTTTGCTTGCGGGCAACAAATCGGACAAGCAAAATTTGGTTGACGAAGAGACTCAAAGGGCGCTTCAAGCCAGTCGTGGTCATGGCCCAAATGAATCTGTGGCGTCATTTACTGCCCCGTCAGTCTCGCAAAATACTGCGCTTACAGACGCGCAGGAACAGAAAATTAAACGTGACCTGCTTAAGGAGGCTATTAACCACTTGCAAAAACTTTCCAGTAGTGGATTTCCAGATGCGCAGTACTTGCTGGGTGATGCATACTCATCTGGTGCTCTGGGAAAACCCGATCTTAAGGAATCTTTTCTTTTGTTTCAGCTTGCCGCCAAGCACGGTCATGCCGAAGCTAGTTACCGTACGGCGCTGTGCTTAGAAGAAGGCTGGGGTGTTGGTAAAGACGCACGCCGGTCCGTGCAGTTTTTGCGCCAGGCCGCGTCGCGCAGTCACCCGGGTGCCATGCTTCGTCTTGGTATTGCGTGCTTTTACGGTAAGCTCGGCCTCCATATGGGCTCTAGCGCGGCCAAGGGCAAGACGCAGCTTGAGGGCATCAAATGGCTGACTCGCGCGTCCGAGACCGCGAACGAGACGTTCCCGCAGGGTCCCTACGAGCTCGCCAAGATTTATGAGGTTGGGTACAAGGATATTGTTTTCAAGGACATGCAGTACACGGTACAATTGTACGTCAAGAGTGCCGATCTCAACTACGGTCCCGCGGCCTCTAAGCTTGGTCATGCGTACGAGTACGGCGAACTCGACTGCCCACAGGACGCATCGCTCAGTATCCACTACTACACCATTGCTGCGCTTGGCGGCGACCCCACGGCAATGCTAGCAATGTGTGCTTGGTACATGGTGGGCGCGGACCCCATGCTGCCACGCAATGAAGAAGAGGCGTACGAATGGGCCGTGCGCGCAGCCGATCGGGGACTTGCCAAGGCCCAATATGCGGCTGGTTATTTTTTGGAAAATGGTATTGGCTGCGACCGTGATATCCTTGCCTCCACTTCGTACTACCGGAAAGCGGCGCAGGGCGGTGATAATCGTGCTGTGGAACGACTTAAAGTAAACCGCCAGTTGGCCTCGCAACAGCAGACCAAGCATCGCAAGCGCAAGGAGGATAACGAAGACGGGGATAAAGAGGGCAGTAAAAAGGAGTGTATTATCATGTAGTGTTAAAATACAATAGCATTTTTTATCTATCATTAATTGCAATCGATGCAAGGTAAAATTGGCATCAGTGTTTTTACAGAGTTATGGCTGCTTTCTGGTCGTTCCAGCCGCAACGGTACATGGAGCAGTAATAAGGCATGACAACTGGCTTGACAATGTCGTGACACTAGAGTGTGTATACAAATAAATCCACTATATTAAAAAAAAATTAATTTACATTTCAAAAAAAAAAAAAAGAATAGAGCAGGATTTAAACATCATATGCGCTAGTTGACGAACAATATCTGTCAGCTCTATCCGGTGCTCGTATCCGACGTGATAGAAAAACGCTGGTTGTTGATGCTATTCCTGCCATTTCTGGCGTGGATGTGGTTAATGTTATTACAATTGTCATCTAAACCACAAGTATTACTTATCAAAAAAAAAATATTTTTAAAAAAAATTAAAAGAGCTATTTGTGAGCATACTGTCATTATTACTATTATCAGGGTATTTATACAAGTTTTTTTTTAGTTATAAAAAAAGGACTGTTTTTTTTTCTTTCTTGGGAAACCGGCAAACTGACTCAACGGGTCCAGACCCCGGAGTAGCTCGGGTTCCCCCACAAAACGCCATGCGATCGTATGTCTATGCTTGTGTGTGTATGCGTGTGCGTAGTTGTAGAGAATTTAAGTCATTAGCGAGGTTGGCCTTGGAAAGAAGAAGAAAATTATGGCCACAGAATCGGTGATGGGAGTGGTATCGATGAGAACAACTTGGGCAGCCAAGTTTAATAGAAATTGCAGTCACCCGGTAGTATAACTTTGGGAGTTTTGGGGGCAGGTCTCCTCTCAGTATCGATGCATTTTTTATTAACAAAAATCTTTTTTTCTTTGGATGGTTTGGGGAATGATGGTGAAAATGCATGCACGTTTGACTGGCCATTAGACGCATCAACGGTAGGAACTAGAGTTCCAGTCGGAGCGGAATTGACCCTCTTTGTGCTCACCATTAATAATAGCAACCGCGGATGATAAGCTATTGCTGCAAAAAAAATTTTTTAAAGCCAAGCACAGATTCCTAATGCAACTTGTGAAACCCGCAGACACTAGCAGCAAGTACTTGGTTGGCCACAAAAGGTGAAGTATTCTTACTTGTCGTGTCATGTAGCCATTTCTAGAGGGGGCTCGCCCAACAGTTGTATGCGTTTCTTCTCCTTGCTCCTTTTTCGCTGTGGTTGGTCGGTTTTTTTTTCTTTTTGCGCCGCTGGTTGGTCGGTTTCTTTTTTTTAGAGGAGATGGGCCACGCCAAAGTTAGTCTCAACTTTGAGCACGCCAGGTTCACGCCACCGCTCATTTTCAAAAGTATAGAGGGCCACATCGACGGGCGCGCCCGTTTCAGGTACGCGTGCATAGTCGATAATGCCCGTAATCGCTGTCAGTTGTTCCGCGGCACCGGGCTTTGCGACTCCATTGTCGGCACCGGCGCTCGGCCATCCGGCCTCAAGCACGGAAATGCGCTTCGTGTTGGGCTTGAGCGTACCTGACGTAGCGGCAGATGCGGGAGCTATCTTGCCGTCAGTGCGGCCTGCGCCAATAAAGCTCTCTGAGCAGAGGTAGTCAACAAATTTAATATCGCGCTGCACCACCTTACCGGCGTCGGCGGCACTTACAGCCGAGTTGAAGTACGGATGCACGGTGATGCCAATAACGTCAACTGCAGCACAAAGATCGTCATCAAAGTCGTGGCTATCCTCGCCAGCAGTAGAGCGGCGGTAGGCCTCGACCGAGGGCGCATTGTACTTGGTGCGGGAGACGTACGATTGGACGGGCTCGGCCGTCGTGAGTGGGATCTCGGGGTGTCCATAGACGGCGCGCACGTGACGCAGCATCGCTACGAGCTCGATCGCCGAGTAGGATTCGTCAAACAGTCCGCCGGAGCCAATGCTCAGCAGCTCAATAGCGGACCACTGATTCCATGCCTGTAGATCTTCGAGCTGCGCGTCCAGGCTTTTGAACCAGCGCGAGGCGTCGGGGCGGGCCGACCTAGCGCCAGTGGTCTCGTCATCAATGTAGGGGAACAGGCCCACGGTGAGCTTGAGCTTGGAGTTGGTGGCAGCAGCGTCGATGCCAAGCGCCCGGAAAGTGTGGCGGGCCGACTTAGTAGTGGGAATAACGGCTTCCAGCACTTGACAGTCGGTGGAGTAGAGGCGCAGAGCCGGGACGCCGGCAGCGTAAATGCGGTTGAGGTCGGCGACAATGTCGGTCAGTGGCTTGCAGACACCGGCGTCGGTGAGCGGTGTGTAGGTGATGGCGTGCGGTCTCGAGCGCAGTCGCATGCTTGGGGAGGCCGGCTTAGTGGTAACCGGCGTGGTTGTAGCCGGCGTTGACGATAGGAGGGGGAAGATAAAGTATAGTAGGATAATGATGGTGATGGTAATGGGCAGCAAGCTGCCTTGAGGCTTCGCCTTGATGTACATGATGGTATTGGTTCGCGCTTAACGTGATGGTCAGGTCGAGAAATAAGAACAGTAGGGGGACCGGGGATGTTTATATACAGTGCAATCAAACGTACGCAGTTGGTGCTGGTATGCAAAGGGTTGCCTTAAATGAAAATAAAATAAAATAAAAAATTTAAATCAGAAATTCCAACTGGAATTGCAAGCGAAATAGGGGATGCAGCGCAATTGAAAACGGGTTAAACCATGCGCGCAGCAAATATTAACACCAGTAGAAACAGCGATGCTTTGACGACTTGGTCAAGTACGCGTGTGCGATGTTTTTGACCAAGTTCTCCAAAAATGGGCATAATTGTGCCTATTTCAGTGAACATGGTTTTTAATATTATTGTTATTCATTTTACAAAGTTGTGTCTCGTTTGCATAAGTTTATTTTTACCTTTTGACTGTCAAAAATTCAATGCGGTATCCCTCCCTTTTTTTGCGTCCCCCATGAAAACATCAGGTCTGAAAGGAGATAAAATATGGTCGTTTTGAGATTAGCTTGTGCATATGCCGAAATGGAATGGGACTAGTGGATTACTGGTTTGGGATAGTAAATTCCTCATTTTGAGCTCTAGGTTGTCCTATTTGGGCCGCCGGCACATGCGAAAACGAGATAAAGGGCTTTTCGTTCACCATGACACCGTCGTAGGGCAAGACAGTGATAATTGACCATAGCGCTCGGCTCTAAAGCCATGGAAGACACCAGTAATGAGTTTCATATATATGTAGTTTCACATGTGCTCTGCGCGAGCAAATGAATCCGTTGTCTTAGAATCATGGGCAGTCCCAGAAAACAAAAATAAACCAAGATTTCAATAAGTATTAGGTCGTCATTCACAAACATGTAATGTCTGTCAGCGATAATATTGCGACTTTTGGTCGCATGAGACTCAGTATCTAACCAATGGTTTGCCAATTTAATAATTGCGTTACAAAAAAATTACTAAAATCTATTTTTTTGAAAAAGACAAAGCAGTCAAGACTAAATGCAACCTGCCATCTAGCAATGAAAAAAATATCCAGTGCAACCATTACGTATTCCTCAGCAGCATGGAGGCCTTGTTCTTTTTTTCTGCATCTCATCTTGCAGCAGCGAGTAATATCCCCTCATCTTCACTTTGTGGTGTATACCCCAGCTTATTTGATTTATCTACAATCGAGATTCATTTTTTCATGGGTAAAATACATTCACAATGGTAGCATTTCAACTTGGCCCAATGAATCCCCGCCGCGCCTTTCTACCTATTGAAAAACCAATGGTCCTTACCAGACCCGTTTGTCTGTATTGGCTAGTAGTTTAATTTCTGCTTGTTCTAGAGCTTACGTCAAATCTATATAGGCCGTATTTAAACCTTCAATGTGCATGAAAGATAAATACTCATGTACAGCTTTATCATCTAAATAAAAAAGGGGGGCTTAATTATAAACTCCCCGCGTTAGAGATCTCCCGTGCATGCTTAAGATTATCATCGTGACTTTATTTTATATATATTTAGTGTATTTCCTCAGCCAACACGATCTAGGAGACAAGCGAGAACAACTAGTGTTCATTCTTAACGGCGAAAAAAAAAAAATTTTAAAGTTGGTGAATCTATCGGGCTGCTCGACGTGCGTTAATGGCCTGTGGGTTTAAAGCCCTTTGTGCTGTCAAGTCATGAGAGAAATATTTGCATATGCATGTTGATTCCTTTTCAAACCCTTAATTTATCTCCAATTCTTGACTGTTTTTATTTATTATTATTATTATTTTGCAGGAGCAAAGAACTTGTTTAAAATAAACAATATTAGTAAACCCAAGCCATCCACGTCTACAGTTACGTCGGTACTACCAGTGGTTACAAATATGTGAATTACAAGGCTATGCATGGATTTTCATTAAAATCAATGCTATCCACTACAAGCAAAAGAGATACAGAGTCTTACCAGTTGGCTTCAACTGGACAATTATTGGCTGCAGACATGTCACTCTTAAAGCTTTTTTGTCAGGTCAAGGTCTAAACCACTTGGAAGAGGATCTGAAACGGTTATTTCAGGTAACTATCAACGACGGATGAAAAAAAAAATGCAGATCAAGTGATAATGACCAACAAAGTGCCATATTGAATGTATTTCCAGCATTCCCTTTACTGTTTCCAAAAAGAAGGCCTGACATGATTTTTCTGACGTATGTCTATCAATTTCTTACTGGTCTCAAAAGTGCAGGCTATTTGATGGCATTTGTCTAACACTTTTTCATTTATTAATTAATTAATTCATTTATTGATTCATCCGTTTATTCGCTTATGTATTAATTTATCTCTACAAAAATGGTGATGTCATTATGGTTGAAACATGTCCAATCTTGGTGTTAACCAATTAGTACCATCTATGGTATTTGTCCTTCACTACGGAAAAACTGATTTGAATTCAGCTGTTTCCATTTTCTTATACGCGACTTATTTCACATTCACATACCCCGTCAATATGCCCTTGCCCTGTAAGAAGGCCCCGACAGGGTGTCTCTCAACTTCTCTACCTGTCATTTATCATCACTGATAACCTCTTTCCCCTTGGCACTACGGAACCTACATTATATTTTGTTTCCTCCCCATGTTGTATTTATTTTTAATAATTATAAGTATACTGCTGAGGATACATAATGCTTCCGCCTCCACCGCCGACTTTTCTCACGAGAAACTTCAGCTTCTAACGTATGTCCCTTGAAAAAATATATTAAACTCCACTGTACCTGCTACTTTAGTATGCCGTCTACTCACGCCCCACTGTGTGCCCCCTCCCTCGCAGCGAAGAAGCTCGGGAAATGTTCTATCATGGCTGGAACGCCTACTACAATCATGCATTTCCAGCCGACGAACTGCGGCCCCTGACATGCGACGGGCTTTCACGCGATTTTAGCGATCCTGCCAATATCGGCCGCAACGATGTGCTCGGCAATTACTCGTTGACGTTAATTGACAGCCTTGACATGTTTGCCATCCTTGGGGACCAACCCGCATTTGAGCATTACGTTGATGTTGTTCGTGAGGCTGTTTCCTTTAACGTTTCCTCTACCGTGCAGGTATTCGAGACGACAATCCGCGGCATGGGGGGACTCCTTTCGGCCCATTTGTACGCATCGGTGCCCAAACTGGGAAGCCCCATCCACGGTTATGACGGCCATTTGCTCGCGCTGGCATACGATCTTGGCCTGCGCTTACTTCCAGCCTTCGATACGCCAACTGGCATCCCCGCGCCGCGCGTCAACCTACAAACGGGACTCATGCTCCAGGACGACCAAATCCAGCAAATCACCGAAACCTGCACCTCGGGGGCTGGCTCGCTTCTACTAGAGTTTGGTCTCCTCTCGCGTCTAACGGGCGATGGCCGATTTGAAAATGTAGCAAGAAAGGCGTTTTTTGCCTTGTACATGCGCCGGTCGGACTTTGATCTCGTGGCCATGTCGATCGACTCGCAGTCGGGCGTATGGCAAGCCCCTCTCACGGGCAATGGCGCCAGCATCGACTCATTTTATGAGTACGCGCTCAAATATGCAATTCTATTCAACGATGGCGACTTCATGTCAGTATTTAACAACTTGTATCATGCGCTTAAGGCGCATAGCTTCAACGGCTGGGCGTTCAGAAACATCCATTACGATCGCGCAAATCTTTTAACGCACTGGATTGACTCTCTCGCGTCATTCTTTACATCGCTGATGGTACTTGCCGGTGACATTGAGAGCGCCGTCCAAAACCATCTTACATATTTAAAGATTTGGATCAGCTACGCGGGGCTGCCGGAGCGCTGGAACTTTGTCCTGCGCAACCACAAGCACCCCGTGGATGTCAGCGAAAGCGTCGTGCTTGAATGGTACCCACTACGACCAGAATTCATTGAGTCAAATTGGTACCTGTATCAGGCCACTCACGACCCATTATTTCTGGAAATTGGAGTTTTGACCATGGAGGATTTACAAAAATACAACCGTGTCCCATGCGGGTTTTCCGGCACCCAAGATGTGCGGACCGGAGAACTGTCCAACCGCATGGAAAGCTTTTTTTTGTCAGAAACCGTCAAATATTTGTATCTCTTGTTTGATAAGGGGCACATGCTAAACCGCGCCTTTTCGAATTACGTATTTTCAACTGAGGCGCACCCATTCTGGTACGATGACGAGATTATCGAGTACGCTGGAAGCGACCGCTTTGAAGACCTTACTGAGGTGGAAGAGTTTAGCGAGAGTGAGATATATGGCGACGAAGCGGCGGATAGAATTACCGAACAGACTCAATTTCAAGCCATTATGCAGTTCACAGATCCGTTTGCGTTGATTTCGAACACCTTGGTCAAGCTGATAGATAGAATCATCCAGTCAATCGAGGATCTCATTCTACCTGTGCAAATGGTTGAGTATATGGATGATTCGGACGAGCATAGGGAAAGCGGGCGGATACTGGTAGCCAGCGAGACTGCTGCCCCTGGGTCTGGCACCAACGTATCGGTCCAGGCGCCCCGATATTACTTTGATGAGCAGTGCGAAGTTGTCAAACCGGCGCAGCTTGGCCACCGCCAGCTGCACCCCCAGCTCTACAGTAGCATTGCGTCATGGGAATCCTTTTACCACCTTGATGGCATCTACAGCTTCCCGCTGCCCGCGCATCTCGAGGGCCAGGCGCGGGGACTTGAATCCCGCGGGTTTTACGACCGCTACGTAGACCCGGAGAGCACCTGCAAAGCAATCAAACGTACCAGCTCCGGCCACATGCGCATCCTCGATGATACCTCTCTTCAAATTGTCATGTCAATCCCCAAGGGTGGTCGCCGGGGCAAGGTGCTTTGGCGCTATGCTTCCGGTGAAGTTGAAGCCTCGAGTTTTAACGGCATGCGGATCAAGTTGCACAAGTACCAAAATAGGACGCTTGACGGCCCGACTCATCGCCAGCATCATGGCGACGGCGGCAACAACAACAATAAAAACAACAGTGGCACAAGTGCCGATGGGGAAGGAGAAACCTACCGCATAACTATGGTCAACGGAATCCGCATCACCGACATGCTCTCGGTCCACGAGCTTGTCTCCAGCTACAGCCGCGACCTAAAACTGGAGGTGGCAACCGATGGCACAGTCTATATCGATGGGATCTTGGTGGAGAATCTGCGGGTTACGGGTCGGCGCCGGGATAAACGTACTTAAAAGTTTTTTATTTTTATTTTTTTTTTTTTTTTAGATAGATAAGTTTAAAGTTTTTTTTAATTTTTTTCAGGGTTTTTTTTTTTTTTTTTTTTTTTTTTTTTTTTAGTATTAGTATTGGTTTTGTGTATACAAGTGATAATGATACTTTGGGAATTTCTTTTAATTAGACCAACTCCTATCAATAGTTGCACTCGGAGGAACCAACAAATTTTTTTTTTTTTAATTATAATAATGATACTACAGTAGAATCAAAAAGATGAAATTGAGGTGGAATTAAGTACATGTGCGTGTGTGTGCGACAGAATATATGCGATCAAGGGGCCAGCTCCTGGCCAGGAATTGATTGAATGGGCTTTTTCGCGGTGGTGTCAATGGACCCATCACCCGGCTCGGCCAATAACGCCTCCTTGGGCAATGCTTCCTGGTCAACCGCCTCGATCGAAGCAATGGACAGATCAAAGGGTCCGTACTGCTTATCGATAAGGCCAATACCAATGGTTTTGACGCGTTCAAGATCAATCTTGCGCTGCTCCTGGATCACGCCCCAGTTTGTTAAAATGAAATCCTTTAGCGGCACATAGACCTTTTCCCACTTGCCGGGGGTCTTGAGGAAAAGTCGGTGCTGGTAGATATCTGTGGGAAGGGCACTCTCGGCCTGGATGTTGATAAAGTACTTGCGGCGGTCGCCCTTGACCTTGAGCAAAAGGTGCGAGCAGGATGACCAGTCCCAGTACTTGCCGGAGGGGCCATACTGGCTATTTCCATCAAACAAACTGCGTAGAGTCGGGAAGAGGGTCGGCTCAGGCTCCTGGTCGCGCGTGCGGAACATGGCGTACCCAGACTGCACAATGTCGGGCCGGTTCTTGGGCAGATCGAGGTTGAGCACGCCATGGAAGCGCGCATAGGTCGAGGGCTCGTTCTTGTCAGTGGGCGGCACTGCCTGCGTACTGACAGATTTCTCACCGGTGGGGGCAGCTGCCGTAACGTCGGCATCTGGAGGCGTCCGCTCAATAAGATCGAGCGTGGCGGTCGAAAACCCGCCAAGCTCCTGGTCGCTGCGGACAAGGATGTTTTTGAGCTCGTTGGGCCGTGTGAAATCAATTGCAAACTGGCGCGTAGCGGGTAGCGTTGATGCCAGTTGCGAGCGCTGTAGGAACTTGAGAAAGGACATGGGGTTTTTTTAAAACAAAAATAGACTATCAACCAAAAAAATAATAACAGTTGCGACTGAAGATGGGTGATAGAGAAGGGAAAGGTTCTGAATCGTCCATTGCCCAATATATTGTTCACTGGAAACGGTAATTTTGAAATTATATATGCCCTAGCCCTGATTCCGCTCAGTTGCGTTTATAGTGATGGACACTCTTTGCGACGTGCATAATGGAAGACCGTTATAAAAAGGTTGCCGTACATGCCTGTAGTGATCGTGGGCCCAACGCTCAATCACGTTGAACTGCAGCAAATCTGTCAGGACCCGTGGCAATTGCAACTGCAAGAGTGGTAACAGCAGTTAGAACAAGCGGTACCGCCGGGGCTTCATTGATTCGGGATCACATGTGACTCTACACAGCGTCTCTGTGTAAGAAAAGCACTCAAAATCACCAAACATCAGCACCTCTTCCATCACCACTCGTGGATACCATGTAACGTAGCCGATAAACACCACCAAGGGCCTCTACAACGAGCCTACAAAGAAACAAAAAGCCCAGCTATAGTCATTGTTTTTGCTCGTTGTTTTTGCTCGTTGCTTTTACTTGCTGGGATATCACCGGCGTGGCTCCTTGTTTGCTACATGTATAACCTATTCTGTTCTGGCTATTTCCCCCTTTTTTCTAAACCAAAAAAATTTTAAATAAAATGAATGAATAAAATCAAACACAAAGACCCAAACCAACCTCCACAAACTATCACCACATTACGTTCTGTGTGTTGCCGTAATTGCTGCTAAAGGTCTCTTTGCTGTGTTGTTCTATCGTTGCTGGCACTGATATTTTGACTCTTCAAATACAAAAACAAAAAAAAAAAAAAGAAAAAAAAAAAGAAAAGAAAAAAAAAGTACTTTTCTCATCGCCGAGATAGCCACCACCATCCCACAACCACCTTCATTTCCTTTACCCACTACAACCACCGCCACTTCCATCACATCCACATCTCCCTCGCCACCGATTATCCCTTATATACATACTCACAATGGATAGTCTGCATCCAGGCAACGCCAGTAAACCCCCCTCTACCACTCCCATTAGCGACATTGCCACCCCTCAGACCGCCAATGTTGTGCTGGGAAAGCTCAAAGTCCGCATCGTGGAGGCCACGGGCCTCAAGGTGTTCTCGCCGGTCAAGTCAGCACCCTACGTAGTCTGCTCCTATGATTCCTCCGAATTCATCACTCACACGGCGCCGACCACCAACTCGACTCCCGCTGCTCCATCCACCATGTCTTTCTCCGGCATTACGTCAACGCTCGGCATTGCAATCCCGCATAAAAGCAAGCGAAGCAATGCCCCCGCGACGTCCTCGCCACTTGCAGGGGCAGCGACGGGCACAGGTAGCTCTGATTCCGGTTCCTCTTCACTGGCATACCCTCCTGGCCGACCACGGTGGAAGGATGAGGGCCAATTTGACGTTATCTCTGAGCACGCCGGGCTCAACATTAGCATCTACGATGCCGGCCATGATCACGTCTTTCTTGGCCAAGTGAGCATCCACCCGGATCTCAGCGGCAAGTTCTTTTTTGATCAGTGGCTTCGACTGGAAGCGCGCGCGCACGACGCGCCTGTCACTGGTGAGGTGCGCGTTCAGCTGTCGTACGAGCGCATCCGCAACCGCCGCATTGGCCCCAATGACTTTGACATTCTCCGGCTCGTTGGCAAGGGCACATTTGGTCATGTCTACCAAGTGCGCAAGAAGGACACCAACCGCATCTATGCCATGAAGATTCTCTCCAAGAAGGTGATTGTACAAAAGAAGGAAGTCGCGCATACCATTGGCGAACGTGATATCCTGGTGCGCACCGCACTGGCAGACTCCAACTTCATTGTCGGCCTCAAGTTCTCGTTCCAGACACTCACCGATCTTTATCTTGTCACGGACTACATGTCTGGTGGCGAGCTTTTCTGGCACTTGCAGAAGGAAGGCCGCTTCTCGGAGGAGCGTGCCAAATTCTACATTGCTGAGCTCATCATTGCGCTTGAGCACTTGCACAACAATGACATTGTATACCGTGATCTTAAACCGGAGAACATTCTGCTGGATGCCAACGGACATATTGCGCTCTGCGACTTTGGTCTCTCCAAGGCCAACGTATCATCCAACGGTACGACTAACACATTCTGCGGTACCACCGAGTACCTGGCACCAGAGGTGCTGCTGGATGACAAGGGCTACACAAAGATGGTTGATTTTTGGTCGCTGGGTGTTCTTGTCTTCGAAATGTGCTGCGGATGGTCACCCTTTTACGCTGATGACACACAGCAAATGTACAAGAACATTGCGTTTGGTAAGGTTCGGTTCCCGAAGGATGCTCTTTCCCCCGAGGGCCGCAACTTTGTTAAGGGCCTGCTGAACCGTAACCCACTGCATCGACTTGGTTCGAACGGCGATGCGCTGGAGCTGCAGGCTCATCCATTCTTCCATGACGTGGATTGGAAGCTCATGGCGGCCAAGCAGATCCAGCCGCCATTCAAACCACATATCACCGGTGGTGAAACTGACACGTCCAACTTTGATCCGGAATTTACCCAGGCATCGACCAGCGTGATGAAGCGTGGCCTTGGGTCAACGCCGCTGTCGCCAGGTATTCAGGCCAACTTTGAGGGCTTTACCTATGTAGGCGAATCGAACCTGGACGAGACCTACCGCCAGCTGGGCACATCATTCCGGGGAACTGCGCCATCGCACTTCCATGATGATGATATTGACCTCTACGATGACAATGATATTGAGAACACGGTCAAGTACAATAACGCGAACGGCCTGAGCAATAACGAGCTGCTCAAGGACGATTACGACGTCGATGTGGGGATGGAGGACTATGAGTTTGTGAACGGCCAGCAGTTTGAAATGTAAAAGTTGTTGTTGCTTACCCCATTTCGACAGTTGCTATTGTCGCTAGCCTATTATATATACGATGGATTGTGAATTACTTGATCTGGTGCTTTGGGCGTCGAAGCCGGGTTTTATTTGGTTCCTGTGTTTTGTTTTTTTGTTGCCTTTCTGTGGAAAGGTTTGATGTGTAACTTATTGATATTTTTGCTATTTTGTTAGGGCCGCGATGTGCCAAGGAATAATTGATTTCTTTCTTCAGATTAGATACACTATGCTTTGCATCCCCCCACGACGAGGTCGTGGCTTGCGGTTCCGTGGGAAATATCGCCAACATTTGGCCCCATGGGGGTGCCAATTAGTAGCGGGAGTTAATTTAGGCAGAGAGTACTGGAGCGGCGGTACTACATGGCATGACTGGTTGGACCCTAGGGCTGGTGATCCTCTATGCCGTAGACCTACAAAGGGCAAAACCAGGTACTGGTTTACACTAGAACAATTTTTTAGGGGTTGCAATCGGGGTGTCATGGGAAAAAAAAAAGGACTATAATGGTATTATGGAAACAACCACCACCACTGATTCTGGTAAGAGAGACCCATTGGGATCTGTGATAACTCTTATGGAGTAGAAACCTGGGTTTGGTGGGCGAACCATTTGGTTGCCAGCCCATTCCATGGTTCCCAAAAGGAAAAGAAAAAAAAAGAAAGAAAAGGACTTGCATGGACAAAAGTTTAAATGCGAGGCGGCCAATGCTAATTTACAAGACTGGTAATAATAATGATAATAACAGTCAATTGACTTACAATAACAATGGAGTGCAACAGCAAAAATTTTAATTAAAAAAGAATTGAAAATTAAATTGAAATCGAGATTCTTTATATCCTCCTGTTTTTTTTTATTTGTTTTTTTATTCTTCTTCTTTTTCTTTACCTGCGACTGAAATTACATTGTACGCTATTTACTTTTCTGTAAACTCCAGCGCGTAGCTTATTACTTCGCATCACCATGAGCCAACAGCAACAGGGCTACAGCCAGCCCGACTGGAACAACCCGCCCCAGTACCAGCCCAATTACAATGACAACAATAACAACAACTATCAGCAACAGCAACAGCAGCCTTACGACCAGGAAGCCGGCCACCCCAACAATGACTACGGCCCGCCCCCGCCCATTAACTACGCGACCAAGCCCAGCGAGTCTGGTGACACCTTTGAGGAACGCTTCAAGGTCACCAAGCCCAAGTGGAACGACCTCCCCTTTACCTTTCTTTTCCTCCTCGTGCTGGCCGGCTACGTTGCTCTCGCTATCATTACCCTCCGTGCCTATAGTCTCACGCACTGGTTCCAGGGCAGTGGCATTTACACCGACGCCAAGGCCTTCACGCTCAACACGTCTACCCTCATCCTCTTTGTTTTTGTAATTTGCGTCTCGGTTGTGCTGTCGTTCATCTACTTTGCGCTGGCGCGGATCTTTACCAAGTTTTTCATTTACTTTTCGTTCATTATGTCAATCATTATGGGTCTGGCCACAGCCATCTACTATTTGGCCGTTGGCTACTACTCAGCCGGCATTGTCTTTCTTATTTTCTCGGTGCTACAAATCATGTTCTTTTGGTCTGCACGCAGCCGCATCCCCTTTGCAACGCTAGTGCTGCAGATTGTGATTGATGCAACGCGCGCGGTCCCCAGCATCTACATTGTTTCATTGCTGGGAGCGATCGTTGCTACTGCATTTTCAATCTTTTATGCCATCTCGATTATCTCGGCCTACGTTAAGTTTAGCCCTAATCCTGATAATCCCGGCTGCAATGTTACTGGAGGTTCATGCTCAAACGGCAAGCTGATCGGGTCACTCATTTATATGACGTTTGCGGGCTTCTACATTTCCGAAGTCATCAAGAATGTGATTCACGTTACCATTTCAGGCGTCTACGGTACCTGGTACTACTGCTACAAATCTGACCAGGGAATGCCGCGATGGCCGGCGTTCGGCTCATTCAAGCGCGCCATGACCTACTCGTTTGGCTCCATTTCGTTTGGTTCCTTGCTCATCTCATTTGTCAATTTCGTCCGCTACTTGCTTGAGGTTATCCGCTCTGCGCAGCTCCAGTCCGGTGAGGGCGGGATCGCGGCGCTTTTTATCACCATATGCTTGTGCTGCGTGGACTGCTTTTTGGGTCTCATCCAGTGGCTCATCACCTACTTTAACCACTATGCCTACACCGTCGTGGCGCTCTATGGCAAGGCCTACATACCCGCGGCCAAGGACACCTGGTCAATCATCCGCGCGCGCGGAATTGACGCGCTCATCAACGACTGTCTTATTGACAAGGTCCTGTCACTGGGAGTTTTGCTCATTGCCTATGTGGCGGCCCTGTTTGCCTACTTGTACCTCCGCTACACCGACCCGCCCTACAATAGTGACGGCGGCTACTACCCCATTGTTATTGGCTTTACAATGGTGATTGCGCTGCAGATTGGCGACATTATTACTGTTGCCATCCGTGCCGGTACTGCCACCTTTTTTGTTGCGCTTGCTCGCGACCCCGATGTATTTAGACTCTCGTACCCAGGGCTCTACGATGAGCTGCTCCGTGCCTACCCTGCGGTGCGCGAGAAGCTTGGTCAAGCCTGGTAAAAGGCCTTTGACTTTTTGTTAAAACTATTATTTTCTTTCTTCTTTTTTTATTATTATGTGTGTGCGTGGTCCCCTTTTTCTTGCTTTAGCCTTATTGTTTACTTATAATTCCCAGGTAGAAAAGTAGTACAATAACAATTCATTTTTTATTTTATTTCGTAGCCTCTACAATTCTCACAATACTTTTGTTTCTCATAACAACACATTCACTAGTTGGCCCTGACAGCTACAGCCACTTTAATCGTGGACTTTCCCACACTAATAAGGGGCTCGTCGTTAAACCGCACCGATTTGCGCCGGCTCCGCTCGCTTGTAGGCGGGGGCTTGATGTAACCAGTTTCACTGTCAATCTCAATTACTGCAAACGTCTTGGCCTCGCGCTTGCACTTGGTGCAGTTACATGCAAACCCATAGTGTTTTAGTAGCAGCTCTTGCCGTTCCTCGTAGTCCATGTCAGAGTTGATATACGACATCTCGAGCTCGTCGTTCGCATTGATCGCCACTCCAGGCATTTTCTCTACACGTAGTCGATCCTTGCCGTCGGAAAATGCCATGCGCACGTTGGGTTCACACGAGTGATTCAGATGTGACTGCAGCTCATACAAATTACCATTGTAATTGTTAAGACTAAATGTACCCAGACCACGCAAAAACTCGTCAAATGAAAGATCATAAATCTTCCCCACCGTTTTTTTCAGAAGCCTGTAGCCCTCGTCCCAAGTTTTATCAAGATGCAAATCGTCAATCTCTTCTTTACTGTAGCGTTGATTCTCTGGAATGGTCGCCATGGCTTCAAACTTTTCCCGTATCAAATCATTCTTGCCACTCTTAATTATCGTTAGCAATGTAACGCCATACGAATAGCCCACATTCCAGTGGTGAGAAACGCAAAACTTTTCAAAGTCTTTCCAGTCACTAGACTTAATCTTGGTGTGACCTGAGTTGTGCCACATGGCTCCGTGCACGGAGTCTGCAAGCTGGCGACAATCGCTGTCGCAAAATCGAGCGTCACAGCCCTTGGCCAAACAGCTGGTAGTTCCTGGAAGACCTCTATTTTTTGACCTATCTGACTCATTAGCCATATCGCGCTTAGCACGCTTTTCTTCAACGGTGCCTCGTTCTTGGAACGCTTTTCCACAATAGGCGCAGGCAATTGAACCTCGAACAATGCGGAGTTTTTCTAGCGGAATAGTCACAACAAGAGGGTTCTCCTCCCATATAACTGCAAGGTCATCATTAATGGCCTTAGTCGCTTGGAGTCGCTTGCCCTTGGCTTTTGTTTGAATCATGCTGACTTTTGACGTGGTAACCTGCGCTGGATCCAAATCTGGCAACTTTGACGATTTGATGTTGGTGGCGTATTGTGGTAGTTGACCCAACGACGTCGCAGCCGTGAGACCTTTAGCCTTGAGACAAGTCTTTAATCGGTTGATACTAAGAATCCATGTTGGATACTTGACTTTAATCACGGTAAGCAATTTGGCGGTGCTAAGTAAGACAGAGCGGGGGTCCTCCTTCCAAAGGTCAGAGACGACGGAAGCAATTTCCTGCTCGGAGGGGGTATGGTCACCAGGAGGCGACGAACTTAGATATTGACTGTTCGGTTCATGTTCAATAATTTTAATGTCTATATCTGTTGCTGTAATTGTCATAATCTAAAAAGATCTGTGAAGAGAAAAAAAAAAGAAAAAAAAAGGAAAAGAAAGAAAGAAAGAAATCGGGCAATGGATGTGAATTTATAAATTTCCATGGTTTTCGAGTCATTGATGTTACGTCGTATTAGATAACGATAGCCACAAAAGAACGCAACATTATGAGTGTCATGTTTTTTTGGTTTATTTGCTGAAATTTCCCACACACCCTTGCTTAAAGTGTCAACCCTAGACCTTGTCAATCACGTGATCCCGATCCAATGAAATTTCGTAGAAAATTTTTTATAATCGTTAACACTTCCACTCTTTTTCAACCCATCCTCAACTTTGACCTCGACACCACTGCCATTTGCCCGCCATGGTTTCACGCATCGCCCGTTACGGATTCAAGTCCGGTGTTCTTCCCAAGCCCCGCCAGATCGTCGAACCCTTCAAGACGCCCGCTGAGATCGAGCATGCCGAGAAGGAGAACATTGGCTTCAGAGACCCCGAGCTCATCCCCAAGGGTGTTCCTGCCAAGGTTCCTCTGAAGGAACGTGTTCCCGCCAGTTTTAAGATTGAGAACTCTGCAAAGAAAGCAAAGGAAGACAAGCACCGTGCCGAGTGGAAGACGCTTAACGCTGACATCAGAAGAAAGTACTTTACCCAGTCGCTGTTAATCCAGGAAGCGGAGGAGAAGGCTATTATGGAGCGGCGCCAAAGACAGCTGGAGGAGGACCGCCAGGCCCGCATTCAGCGTCTTGAGCGGACAAAGGTTTCGGAGGCTACCCGACTTACGCTACCCACTATCCAGTCATTCTTGACCAACCAGCCCCTCGTCACACGCAGAACGCCCGAGGAGATTGCATTACTCAAATCCAAGCGTGAGGCCAACAGAAAGGCCGTCAAGCTCAAGCATCTTACACAAAAGTCAAACGATTTGCTGGAATTGTACCAGTCGTCCGCGAACTTCATCACCACCGAGGCCAAGCTGAAATCCGCTATCGAGGCTTGTTTCAACAGTAGTGGTAGCCCGTACGCCAGCGGCTCGCAATACATCTCTAACGAGGTGCAGAACGTTTTCAGCTCGAGCAATGCAAAGGGCGCCAACGTCAGCTCACTGAACGAACTTACCGCTGCTACCCTCGGTCTCACTAAGAACTTCCTGCCCGGTCTGGGCGAGGTCCAGGGCGCCATCTCAGGTGAGACCAAGGCCTTTTTGGACGCGAAACAGCCGGAGGCCAACAAGTCATCCTAAATTGATTGACCATTTCTGTCTGGAGCTCTGCTTCGTGTTCCGCTTCCTGTGTATAAAAGACCCTTCTCTTTTTTTTTTCCCTGTTTCTATGTTGTAAATAAATAATCATGTGATTTCCTCTTTTTTTTTTTTTTTTGGTTTTTCGTTTGGCCGTGATCCAAACTGATATCACACACGCGTACAACTCAATCGACTAGTACTTGAATTCTGGTGATTCTGGGTATCTCTCCTCCACAAAAGTTCACTATCTTTTAACGACAACAACAACAACGACAAAATTATGGGTGCATGGAAACCAGCTACCCTCACGGCCAGCTCGCGGCCCACGCTGCTCCCGGGCGAGTCTGAGCTGGCAGTACAGGCCAACGTTGGCCTTTACGAGAACAAGCTCAAGGCTGCGGCCCCGTACCAGGCTGGCCGCGTTTACCTCACCACCCACCGCATTATCTACGTGCCCGACGAGGATAGCAAGCGCCGCGCAATTGAGCTGGCCTTGGCTCGTGTGCAAGGAGTTGAGCTGTTCACGGGATTCATGCGGTCCTCGCCCAAGATTACAATCAGAGTTGCGCCCCTGGAGGCAGCGGAAACTGTGGCGACGACGGCAGCAGGGAAGACAACGCCGGATGCAATGCCAGCACCACTAGAACAGACTGAAAGCACTTGGGTGTGTCCAATTTGCTTCTTTGCAAACACGCTGCCCAAGGGGTTTGATTTTAACCAGCCACTGCCTGTCTGCGTGACATGCGGAATCCCCGCGACCCGCGAGGTGATACAAGAGTCAACCAAGGTTACAACCACATTACCGAAGAAGCCTGCTCCAAGCAGCACTAGCATCAAAACTACCAACAACAATAATAAGAATAATAATAATAATAGCATAAAGACTGGAGAAGTTTCAAAGAGTGACGGCATTGCCTGTCCGCGGTGCACATTTGTCAACCATCCGTCAATGAACATGTGCGAGATCTGCGGGGCGCGCCTGGTCTCCCCCAACCTGCCAGCGCAACTACTGCGCCCGGCGGCTGATCCTGAGGCCGCCAGGTTAGACGCTTTTGGCTACGTGAAAACTCTGCTTCTGCCGAGCGCACAGACAGATTTGGCCACAAGCTACAAGCTCAGCTTTCGGAGTGGGGGTGAGCGCCTAGTATACGAGCAGTTTAAAGCGGCCCTCGCCAAGGTTGCCTGGAAAGTGGATGCATCTTCTTCGTCCTCATCACTCTCATCGTCCACCTCATTAAACAAAAGTGCTTCTTATCACGTTAATGGTAATGGTAACACTGGTAGCAGAGCGAACAGCACCAATGGAAGCCAGATTGCTTTGGGCATTCATGGGCTTCAGCTTTCTACAGAAAACGAGCGGGATCACAACAAGCAAGTGCTGGGGTCTGCTCTTGAGGATTTGAATTCCTTGATGCTGCGGGCACAGGAGGTTGTCCGCCTTGCCGAGAGCTATGCTAAAGTCCTTGATAAGCAGGACACGCCAGAAGCCAGAAAGGCGCGACAAGCGCTCCAGTACTCAACCCAAGCTCTCGGCATTTCATCCATTGACAGCACTACATCAACCGACGATGCCACTTTCCACGCTGAACTTGCGCGCCAAATAGCCGACTTTTTACTTTCTGTTGCACCTTCTCCCTCTGGCAACGCGCGCATGGCTGAGGGGGTGCTAGCCAGTGAGGGTGGAATTATCACACTCATTGACCTTTTTGCTGTATACAACCGCGCGCGTGGCGTCTCGCTAATCTCGCCCACTGACCTCTACCAAGCTTGTCTGCAGTTTGAGAAACTTGGCTTGGGCATTCGAATGCGTACGTTTGTCTCGGGTCTTCGAGTGATCCAAGAGTCCTACCGCACGGAAGAGGTTATTACTCGAAATATACGAGAACTTATTAATAAGCGCAAGATAGCACTACAAGCTGAGTCTGGAAACAACGGCAGCAATGATGAATACTGTGGCATTACGGCTATATACGTTAGTGAGAAGCTTAAGTGGAGTGTTATGATTGCGACCGAAGAGCTCGAGATAGCTGAGCGCAATGGCACACTTTGTCGCGACGACCAGCTCTCCGGCACTACTTTTTACGAAAACGACATCCCCACAACTCCTTGGAACTGGCGTTCTGAACTATTTAACGAGTAACGTAATCATAAAATAGAAAAGAAGTACAGGAACTTCCATTCATGTAGTTTATTTATAATGCAATATTTGCTCATTCAAGTGCACAGGCTCTGAATTCACAACGGGAGCCGGAGCAGTGGGTAAAGGTGTACTCAGTGGGTTAACACTGATACCACTAGCATCGGGCTGATAAGATGTGCCTGTTGACGTGGGCGTCGTGCTGGTAGAGGTTGGAGTTGCTGTGCTCGTCGTACTAGCTGAAGATCCTGGGCTTAAAGGTGTTAGTGTCGAGAGTTTGGAAATAACAAATTTCTTTTCGTCATTAAACTGCTCGTCCTCCTTTTTCTGATCAGGGAATTTGAAGTTGTTCAAAAAGTCAATGAGTTTGACCTGGTTCTTAATAAGTGTGTCTTCAACTGGCCGTGTTTTCTTTGGATTTGCAACAAAAATCTTAAAAATCTGAAAGGCTTCAAACTTAATGTTTTGTGATTTATTGCGCATCAGTGTCATTACTAACCGCAGATTGTTAACGTCGTTGACATAGGTGGTCATAAATGTATAGTTGGAGCGCTGTCGGATAAGCTGTGCAATGAGTTTCAAAGACTGTCGCTTGGTCACGTAGTTGTCGGACTTCATCAGCATATTCATCTTGTCAACAAATTTGGCCTGGTTGTTGGACAGAAATTCACCGGCAATATGCGGGTGAAGCGTCAGTGCATCAGTAATGGTTGAAAAGGCGTCAGTGGCAATTTCAAACGGGGCTTTACTGACAGTGTCAAAGAGCGTCCAGAATGCAGGCGATTTGAGCACCATCTTGACGAGAGCTTCATGTTTAATACAGTCACGCAAGATGATTCCGGCCGTTAATGCGACATCGTAGTTGGAGCATGCAATGATAAGGGCGTCAAACAATTTGGTATTGTTGGAAAGGAAATCGATAGTAGGTGAGTGGTTGCCAATTTGGCGACGCAAAAGGGTGGAAAAGATTACAACGACCTCTTTGCGCGAGTCAAACTCGAGTGAAGGAAGGTTTGCTACTAGCAAAAGGAGGATATCCGATTGATAAGCTTCTTGGGCAAATAGGGCAATCTGATCGGGAATCGGATCAGAATCTATATAAAAGGGTATGTTAATAACTGAAAGTCAAAGAGAGGTGAAACAAAAACAAGACATACCTTGATCTCCACATAAAATCACCTTGATTTGAGCTAAGATTTTTGAGCATTCATCAACTAGCTGAAAAAACAGTTAGTGTTGTTCGCGTAATTAGCTTTGCGGTAACAAGTATACATACTTTTCTCCGATCAGCGTTGCCGCTATCTATCCTGGTTAAAATGTCATTCAAGGTCCGGACAAGCTCCGGAGGAGTTTTTGGCTTTCTGGAAAAGAGAAACGACATACTGGTGGGTTAGAGATATGAACTTAATGCAAAAGAAAAGGTCGAAGGCTGCTATGGAAGGCAAACTGGGAACAATTGATGTTGAACGGAGCGTTCACGGTGAGCAATTTAAAAGTACAAGGTCCAGAGTAAGCACAGTTAATACGGTCGCAACGTTTATTGCTTCAGTAGGAGGCTGACGTGATAATGAAGGTAGAGATGATGGAAGGAAGAGAGGATTAAAGGTAAGAAAAAGCGACAACTTAAAGAATATTCTATCACACAGGCAATGTTGTTCTAGATTCCCTTAGACAATTAAGTTGATCAGAAAAAAATAAACACATTGTTATTACCATAGTTAAGATTAGTAATTATTAGTAATTAATTATGTGATGGTTTATGGGGTGTGTATATGGCTCTTATTTAGCAACCATGAGAAACCTTGAAACTAATGGGTATACACTGCCAAATTTAAAACAAGAAAAACCAAAAAAAAACAGTGTTCGAACGATAAGACCAACAGCAATTCCACCAGTTCACCATCAAATCACATCACCCTAAACTTTTTTTATCTCTTTGTTTAACAAAGACTCATATTTTTATAATATTAGGATAAAAAACAGCCTTTCATTTGTTGGCGGAAGCACCTAAGATATTTATGAACTTCTACTTGATATTTTTGTGAGTTTCCAATTAACCATGGGCGGTTTCACTGCGTCAGTTTGAGGGGGTATTACACATAATATTTAAACTGCATGGCGTATTTCATTGCACAAAATGTTACTACTTGGTTTCATTAATTTATTCATTCATTCAATTATATATAGATTGATGTTTACTAGACGCCTGTTGGTTCATCCATTAATCCACCATTGCGCAGCAGATTCGGTTGCACCTCGCTAACTATAGCGATCAGGGACGTTTGGGAGTTGGTCACCCGCTTTATAGCTTAATACATTGACACATCGGTTTTGGTTCACAGTGCACGTGCCTACAGATATTCACAACCCTAAAAATTAAAACTAGGGCTTCAAAACAATACATGGGACATTCATCCCAAACCAGAAGTTATAAAATACTCATCTTTTGCAGTAGGTTTCAGCACCAGCGTAAAATACAGCACTAATCACTTTTCCTTCCAATTTTCTTTTCCTTTTTGCTTTTGTAAAAAAAATTTGAAAAAAACCTCCTTTGCGACGTGCACCCGACTCGACGACATACACCAAGGTAATTCAAAATGGCTAGAGGACCGTACGTATCATTTTCGATTTTCATGTTGATTTTAGAGATCGTCAACGCTGCTCGTGTTTGGGAAAGATGAAGGAAAGAAAAAAAAATAAAGGATTGGACTGTTGTTGGTGTAGGCTGGTATATTGCTTATGGACCCCCCGGCACCGACACCTTGTTTTATGACCACCTGAACTCCCGGCTCTTTTGACTGATCACGACTATTGGACTTGAGAATATTTTATGCTAACTCATCTTTCAGTAAGAAGCATTTGAAGCGTTTGGCAGCTCCTTCCCACTGGATGCTGGACAAGCTGTCCGGTACTTACGCCCCCAGACCCTCTCCCGGTCCCCACAAGCTTAGAGAGTCTCTCCCTCTCATCATCTTTCTCAGAAACCGTTTGAAGTACGCTCTCAACGGTCGTGAGGTCAAGTCCATCCTCATGCAGAGACTTGTTAAGGTCGACAACAAGGTCAGAACCGACACCACCTACCCCACCGGTTTCATGGATGTCATCTCTCTTGAGAAGACCGGTGAGCACTTCCGTCTTGTCTACGACATCAAGGGTCGCTTTGCCGTCCACAGAATCACTGGCGAGGAGGCTCAGTACAAGCTCGGTAAGGTCAAGCGTGTTCAGCTCGGTAAGAAGGGTGTTCCTTACGTTGTTACCCACGACGGCCGCACCATCCGCTACCCCGACCCCGCCATCAAGGTTAACGATACCGTCAAGATCAACCTTGCTACTGGCAAGATTGAGTCTTTCGTCAAGTTTGACAACGGTAACGTTGTTATGGCTACTGGTGGTCGTAACTTGGGACGTGTTGGTGTTATTGTTCACCGTGAGCGTCACGAGGGTGGCTTCGACATTGTCCACATCAAGGACTCTCTCGACAACACCTTCGTCACTCGTCTCTCTAACGTTTTCGTTATCGGCGAGGGCACCAAGCCTTTGATCTCCCTCCCCAAGGGCAAGGGTATCAAGCTTACTATCGCTGAGGAGAGAGATAGACGTCGTGCCACTGCTTAAGTATAGCTAAACCATCCTGTAATTTTATTTGATATCTTAATGGTGTTTGTTTAAAAAACAAGCTAAAAATTGTTGTTGTAGATGAATTGTTAAAAAAAACCCTGTATTACCACTTGTCTGAAACACAAAAACAGACTGATAATATTCAATTATATGTCGTTATGTATATATGATTTAAACAATGATAATGTTGATATAAATGAAAAAGAGAAAAAGCCTTGACGCTTGCGGCTTACACTGAGTCCAAAAGTGGTAATTTAAAGGCAAAAAAAAAAAACCCCAAAAAAAACAATAACCTATAGAGCTTTATCTTCCCTGGGTCTTAAGGAAATGCTCAGCACCAACATTAAACTCACCGTTATCCCACTTGCACACTTCCTTTGCTGGCCAGGTCTGATTCACATAATTGGTGAGCAGCTGTACGGTGTTAAGGCCGCCATAAGAGTGCCACTCGTTGACTGGGTAGCCAATCTTGGTAAAGGCGGATAACGCAAAGGGGAGCAAGAAATCGTAAATAACAACGTCGATTTTGGTGTCATCATCAGCGGACTCGGGGATGTTTTGCTCGGACTGGACAGCATTGGGTAAAATGACAAACGGCCAGGGATCGTGGAGAGTGTCGTCACCATCGTCACCATAATCGTCATAAGTCACGTAGCCAGGCTTCAGGCGCTGGTCATGCTGGAGCTTGTCACCAACTGCCGGCTGCTGCGGAGATGATGCTTGAAGGGAATTATAAGACAGGTAGCGTTGCTCAGGGGCTCGCAATATGTTTGCTTCATAGACACTCTGGAGATCTGCTTGATCATTCGTGCCATCTTCTGCCGATGCAAAAATGTAGGGTAGTTTGTTCAGCTCAGGTAGCAGTTTGCGCGCGAATTTTAGAGGAACATCTGGAAAGTATTTCCAATTGTTGGGGAACGGCGAAATGATATATGAGGTGTCAAGCGTGTAGGGCCCCCTGAATAAATCAAATCTAATAGATCCAGTATTAATTATAATATATCTGGGATGGTTAAGAGATCGTTTAACGGGCACCCAAGTACCAATAAGGTTAGGCAGAATTTTTTCAACAAGTAGTGAAAAAAGGTTATCAGGGCCTGGGTACTCTGCCCGACTAGTCAAGAAATTGCGAGGCACGCAACCATAAGGAGTGTCGAGTTCCAAATCACTTCTCATTTTGGCTATTTCCTTGGAAACTGCTTGACCTTCAGGGGTGTGGAAAGGTATCGTGTCTTGTTCATCTTTCTCAAGAGATGTGTTAGTGTGGATTGAGAGGGAGCGCACGTTAAAATCTATGTAACTGCGACTGAATTTGGGGATTGGTAACAGCGACTTGCTGTTGACCTTGTCAATGCTCAGCCAGCCAATTGTTTCAAGAAAGCGGCCACTCTCGAGAGCGGTGGAGCGATCGTCAACAACAGCAAAGTCACGAACATGCGAATGCCCACCCATGAATTGAATAATTGCCAGGGGATGGGCTCGTCTGATTGCATTAATGATAATTTTCATTTCGGGGAATACACGGACGGGAATGTGACTGGCAATTACAAAGACCTCAGTATCCTCATAGGAAAGTGCTTCCAAAAACCAGTCTTCCTTGACCGCGTCAGCGCAGCGGGTCACTCTTGTTCGGGGGTTGTTGCCCTTAAAATCAAACAGGAACCCAAAAGCCACAACCTTGAGTTTCTGGTTCTTAGTTTCAAAACGACGGTATTTGTTACCAATTGGCGTCCATTTGTCTTTCCAGAGCAAATCCACGTTCGAGACAACATAGCGCTCCCCGAAAGCGGGGGCAATAATCTCGTACTCCTGAACGGTGGATTGCCACTGGTAAAGCTCGTGATTGCCAATGGAGACAACGTCATAGTCAAGCTTGGTAAACAGGCGCTCGGTGAGCTCGCCCTTAGGGGAAGTTGCATCGCTGAGACCGTTGCCGTCGTGGCGATCGCCACTATCAACAACTAGGATGTCGACGCCAGCCTCGTCTGCTAAACGCCGGGCATGTTGCGTGAATGAAATCAGGTCGCCCCAATCGGCGCCAAAACTGGGCTCAAGCAAATGACCGGGCAGCCATCCGTGCGTGTCGGTTGTGTGAATGAAGTTCAGCTGGCCCCAGGTTAGGTTTCTTATTGGGTAGGGCACTGATGGGGTCCTGCTGGAGGGCTGTTGAGTAGTCCCAATTACGGCGACCGCTACAGTAGCGTACACCGCAGTTAATGAGATTGTCTTGAAAAGCATGAATAAATCGAGAAAGCAAAGGTCTTACCCAACTTAGGGGGTTGGATTTAGATAAAAAAAGATCTTTTGTCCGGGGGAGGAAAACATAGGAGGCTAGAAAGCAATACGGTTTGCCAGTTTTTATGGCCTCGAGTTTCCGTGTGGCGACAGCCCAAATATTGATAAAGGTATCACACGTGATAGGAAGGCATCGCGAGCGCATAACCGCGAAGGTTTCGAGCCCCTTAGGGTTTGATAGTCAATAACCAACAACGGACTCTGGGATTAGTCAAAACCAATGGCATTGACTGCAAAATAGTCGGAGTTGACAATGGATTTAATGTGGTTGAATCAAGAGGAGGCTTTTGAGACGCTGACGTTATCAGTCGTTATCAACTGGTGCAATTTGCATTTAGAACATGTGCACTTAAAAGGATCTATGAATCATTAAAGGGACTTGGGTTAGTTCGGATCAGACGATTGTAAAAAGGAACATAGCACAGGTAGTCTTCTTGGAATTGGTTGTACTATGAATTTGATCATTCTACAGCTAACAAAGTGAACCCAGCGTGATCAAGACAGTGCAAAAGACAAATTAACACCAACATGAAGATTGAGTAATAGTGATATTTACAATTTCATTTTTCCATTAATTGCTTCCAACGGTTAGAACTCATGCTTCTGATTATAGATTTTGACAAAAGTAAAATGTTAAACTTGTAAGTTGGCTGTAGTTTTGTTCCTGAGCTGAAACTGAATATCAGCTAGGACCTACTATAGGCTATCAAGGCGCCTTACACTTGTGCGACAGTATCACATATATAATACATTAAACAGATCTCACAACCTAGTCAATTACAACCTAGTCAATTACAACCTAGCTAATTACAACCAACTGCTACAGAGCCAGTCTCCGATTAACTACGCGCTTTGCCATTAGCATTGAGCTCAGATATCTCCGGTGTTAAACACAGAGAAGGAAGAAAAGGGTCAGTTATATAAAATGAAATATCCAGGGCTAGGGTTATTATTTTTTGCTGAGTCAGCTGGCGCTGACCAAATCCGTCTACTCTGATTGGTTAAAACCACCCCAATCCGACAAATTTACCAACCACCACAGAGCAAAAGAGATCAATTTTTTCTCTTCCTTCCCTCCTTCTCCTCCAGCTTTTCCAGCCCTAGCACACACACACCCTCCGCCATGTCGTACAACAACATTTACCCCAAGATCCAACTTAGGGAGTACCCCGACTACGTCCCCCACAACACCGTTGAATTGACGCTGAAGACCGCCGCCGTGTCGTTCGGTGCTGGCTTTGCGCTCTCGGCTATCAAGAACTCCTTCATCAACCCCAAGCAGGCCGGTATCTTCCACCCCAAGCTCGGTGCTCACCTGTTTGTTTTCACTGCTGCGGGTTCCGCTTTCACATTTGGACAGTCGGTCTCGGCGAATCTTAGAGAGAAGAACGACGCCTGGAACACCTTTATTGGTGGTGCTGCTGCGGGTGCTATTATTGGTGCTACTTGTATGTGAAAAAAAAGAAGCTATATTTTTCAACAGGAGCGAGGAAGCAAACTGTTGTTAATTTTTATTTTTGTGAACGCCCATTTGCTAACAAATTTTCTTTTATTATAGACAAGACTCTTCCTAAGATCATTGGCTTTGCTACTTTGGTTGGTTCTGCCGTGGGTATTTACGAGTTCTCCGGTGGTCTTGCCGGTTTTGGCCGCGAGAAGGCTCTGTCGGTCACTGGTGAGCTCACTGAGCTTGAGGATGGCCAGAAGCAAGGTTTCTTCGATGTTGTTTCACGGAGACCTCTGTCACAGACTCTTGATGAGCTAGGTGATCTCGTCCGCCCCTTCAAATAAACTTATTATCACTCCTGATAGAGAACGAGAAAAAATCACATCACACGTCACGTCCAATCACTTATATACATCTTTCATCCGCCTCTTTCTTGTCATTTTTCTTCTTGTCTTATTATTCATTTATTATAATCATTTATAACATCGTTGTTTCATTGCAAATATTGGTTTCTTTTACATATACTACTACACAAATTTTTGCAGGGGTTTTGGTTGGCTGGTGAATTATAGGAAGAAAAAAAAAGTATTTTACTCGTTGTATGCTACTGGGGGTCTAGAATCCGAGATCCTGCATCGACTCGAACGCATCTTGCTCAAAGTCCTCTATGTCATGGGGGAGGCCTGTCAGGGTATTTTGCTGCTGCTTTGACTCTGGTTCAACCGGGTTACCTAAAAGCTCTGCCAGCACGTCTTCGTCGGGAATACCGTGAATACTGCCCGTTGCAGTAGCGGGCACGGGAGCTGGCGTCGACTCGGAATCCTTGGATGCATTAAGGAGAGATTCTGCGTGCAGGAACTCGGTCATGTCGTGGTCATCGTCGACAATGTCTTTATCAGACACAGTAGCAGGAGCCACAACCTTGGGCGGAGGTACAGGGGTAGGAGAAAGGAGAGACACTGATCGGGCGCCCAGGAGATCTTCAAGCTCCGCTTCATTGGGCGAGCCTGTTGAGATGGGGACAAACACGCGCTTGAGCCCAGGTTTCGATGGCCCCGAGGCGGTGGTGTCAGGCACCGGAGTTGGCGCTGGAATAGGGTCTTCGTCCCCGCTCCTGTTGTGATTGTCGCCAGGAACACCACCGCGTGCAGGTGGGGTAGTATTGTGAGATTGAGATTCTGTTCTAACAAGTTTGTTCATATCACTAGCCGGAGCGTTACTCGTGGAATCAAGTACCAGCCTAGACTCGGACCGGAGCAACTCATCCATTTCGTCTTCATCAGGAACACCACCTGTCGACGGCTTGGTTGCCTTGGATGTATAGTCTTCGCGAAGGAGCTCATCCATTTCATCTTCATCTGGAACGCTGTCCTTTGAGGCGGCCATAAGCTCGTCCATATCATCATCATCCGGAACGCCTCCCGCGGGCTTTATGATATTATTTTGTGAGTTAGTAGAAGGTGTAATGTCAAGCTCATCATCGTCGTCATCAAAAATGAAAGCGTTACGGGGTCTCGCAGGCCTGGGTTGCGAAGCATTGGGAATTGAATTATCATGTATGCTATCTCTGATGGTATCTGCCACATTGCTACCCGTATTAGAGCTTGTCGCTGGCATACTGTTAGACTTTTCTGTACCATTGGTGTCGTTGAATACATCATCATCAAAGTCGTCATCGAAATCCATCCCATCAAATTCGTCCTCATTCACATGGCCCACAAAGAGATCCCCAGTGTTTGATGATCCAGTTGCATTCGTACTATTACTGGGGTTTCTAGCAGCAGTGGCATTAGTCGAGCCACTCCCTGCTGCCGTTGTATTATCATTTTCAGCACCATCCTTATCCTCACCCTGGACCGCATCAATCCCTAGCTTTTTGGCTTTCTCATCCGAGATCCAGCCCTGACGGAACATGCGCATGCGGGGCGTCTTTCCCGCTGTTCGCGCAATTTGTATAAAGTCGCCAAAGTTGGCTTTGGGGTAAAGTTTATGTGCCCATAGCTGGTAAAACTGAAGGATAGTGGAGAGGTCGCGGAGCTCTTCGCCTTTGCGTTTCTTAAGACGCGGCATCAGGCTAGAAACGACCTTTCTTTGGAGGTAAGGGATACCAATATTCGGATTGATGAGACGGTCGTCGTCAAGCTTAGCCATAGTACGGCGCTTTTTAACCACCACCTCTTCATCGACACCGAGCACATCTGCGTCCGCGTCATCATCGTTGGGCAGAGGCGCGTTATTGCTCCCGCTATTACCATAAGCGCTGGTGGTGCCTTGCGGCGCGCTAAGCCCGCGGTGATCGTTGTCGGGCGACAGATGCACAATATCAAGATCGTTTTCGTCGTCCCAAGACATGCTGCTATTGACGTGGTGTGCGGTTTGTGGTGACAATAAAATGCGTTCTTGCCAGAGACAAGAAGGGAAGAAGAGGCAAGCGAGGTCGAGATGGTTTTTTTTTTTAATTTTATTTATTTATTTTTCGTGTTGTTTTGTACCTGCCGTTGACGCGTCGAGCCAATTTGCCGGATTGGGACGCAAAACGGTCGCGCTTGCGCTTGAACGGGTAATACCCCTGTGGCTACCTTTATATCTCATTAAAACAAGACCTATACATGTGTGTGCTTGAGGGTTTATGGTTTCCTTCTTGTCTCAAAGTTTGGCGTTCGCAATTCCCCGCCTCTGCACAATGGTTCGGCTTCTACCGAACCTCTGAATGCAGTAGCCTTTTCTAAGAGTCGCCCATACAAGCTAACCAAGTCTTCATCTTCTGGTCACCCGATGACGTATATATAAATGACATGTCTGAGAGTTGGCCCAGTGCTGCTCTTTATATTGAGTTTTGGAATCTAAATCGAGCCAACCATTTTCACGCTGGTTTAGATGGTCACGATGGAGTCAGGACTGGGCCTTTGACTTTATATTGAGGGCGAGGTATTTATTCAGCTGACTGAATCCTTTTTTTTCCTTTTGCGTCATCGTGTGTTAGCTACGTTAATAAACACCGGTTGTGAATGTTGCTGCTTTTATTATTTATGTATTGGTGCTGGAATCTGGGGTAGGAAACGCGGTTGAGCGGTGGCTGCAGGACCACCGATAACCTTCATTTATTATGCTGCTGCGTTTGCAAGGCCCAAGGCATTCCCTATCCGACGGTGTCAGATATTCAGCCGCCGCCAACAGTGTCTCAAAGACTTGCAGTTACCGTCAAAAATACGCCAATACTATAAACCTCCCGTCGTGTGATTAGTTTGGTGTCAGGCAGTTAAAACCGTATGGTACTGATTAATAGCCTCAATACCACTGTTCAATGACCCTGCTGTTATATGATTGCAGCCAAAATTAGCAAATCTGACACTGTTGCTGTTTTTTTTTTTTTTTTTTTTTTTTTTTTTTTGAAAGAAACTTACCACCCCTGACGTGGCTCGAGGTTCGCTTTGTACTCGACCACTTCCCAGGGAACAAAAAAAACAACAACAACAAAACTCAGGGGCACCTAAAGGCCAGCCAGAACAGTTGCTACGGAGCTATCTCTTTCCAAACTCTTTAATGAGCTTTCTAGACCAATCCCAAAACACAGGCTGAAAATGCCGCTTGTAATCGAGAAGGTTTTGCAGTGTCTGTACATCCGTTAATTAGCGAGGCTGCTGTGCCAGTTTGTGCGTGGTTTGCTGCTGTGCACTTCAGTGGGTTTTGCATTTAGTGAACTCCCAAGAACCGTGCTAGCCAAATGGAGAAGTTTGGGAGTTTGCACCTTCTCCTGAGAGAGCCCGTTCGCTTTCTTCTTTACCGGCTCGTCCATCGCCACTTCCTCTTCTTCTTCTTCTTCTTCTTCTTCTTCTTCTTCTTCTTCTTCTTCTTCTTCTTCTTCTTCTTCTTCTTCTTCTTCTTCTTC
>QQZM01000059.1:68764-86954 GCA_013365045.1 Geotrichum candidum | reverse complement strand
TTATTATTATTATTATTATTATTATTATTATTATTATTATTATTATTATTATTATTATTATTATTATTATTATTTTCTTTGTTACTACACCTGCTTTCCACTGTAGTTTCTGTGCCGATCAGAGCAGCCGGTAATATTAACAAGACCGACATGTCTTGCCAATAAGCCTACTTTCCTATAACCTCCCCATATGGCGACAGCAGCATCCTTCTGCAGGTTATTACACCAGGCCTATCCTTTGCTTCCGGACTGCGTATGCATTGTTTGCTCCCTCTGCACAGCTAGGGTAGCAGCTGGACCGAAAATGGCTGCTTATAGTTTCGGCTTATGGTAGCCAACTGGCGCTCGCTTTGCATTGCTGGAGATATTATGACCCTGCAGGTAATTGAAATACGCTGATATACCGACATATATTGCCGTATACTTGTACTAACACGCCGACATAGGGTAGATCACGGCCCCTTACTGGCCGTACTGATGGATTGTGCGGGAGCTGGCAGTAACGACTACAAACAGCTGTTGCCATGATACAATAGAAACCCAAACTGCCTTGAGTGCCACGAAAGGCAACCAGAAAACAGCCCGATTATTTCGGGTTTGTAGAAAGAGCAGCCAGTCGCACCATAAAATGCTATCAAGAGATATGTGCAGTGATAACCCTCGATGATAAATAGACCTCGGAATCCACCGTCCACACCCTGTTTCCTATTTCCATTCTCAGGTCCAACCACCGACGTCCTTTTTTATTTTCATTTTTTTTTCAATTTTTTTTTTCTTCTCCATCTATTGCATCTGTCACTGTCTCAGATCCTTCCTCTCGCTACTGCTGCTTAGTCCGCCGTTCGCTATCTACTTCCTGCCCACATTTCTTGCTTCATTCCAATGTCTGAACCTTCCGAGATTTTCACCGCCGAGGAGTTTGTCATCCCCGCGACCTCGCCTCGCGCAACCCGCATGTCCACAGTCCGACCCACTGACCGACTCGAGATAGTTACCAACATTTACACTTGTAAGCTACCCGAAACAGTGCAACAGAAACAGATATCCGTCTTTTTCTCACATGCAAATGGCTTCGTCAAGGAGCTTTATGAGCCGCTCTTTGACGACCTATATCATAACCTCTACGACAACCACGGGATCCAAATTAAGTATATCGTCTCCTTTGACGTCGTCAATCAAGGCAAGTCCTTCGCTCGCAACGAGCACAAGATCGGCAACGACGTGATCTGGAAGGATTTCTGGAATGATGTTGTCAGTGCCCACTACTTTTTACAATTGCAAAACCATCCGCTTGTGCGTCTTCCACTCTTTGGCATGGGCCACTCGTTTGGCGGAAATATTATTTTTGGTACTGCAAGCATCATCCCGCGCATGTTTGTGGGCGTCATCTCTATTGACGGTGTCATATTTCCTGAGGTAAGCGGCAAGGATTTTATTCTGCCGGTTCTTGCTTACAAGCGTCGTGACCACTGGCCGTCGCGCGAAAAGGCCCGTGCTTCGTTAATGCGTTCGCCGATGATTCAAAAGTTTGATCCGCGGGTACAGTCGCGCTACTTTGAGCACGCATTTCGCGAGCTGCCCACGCTGCAGTACCCGGAGTCCACAAGCGGTGTAACACTTGCAACCCCCGCAGCACAGGAGCTGATTACGTTCAGTCCGCTGCCTATGGACCTCCCTCCCAACGTTGAAGAGTTTGCACAAACGGGGTCTGTCGACTGCCACAACACGTTCCCGGCTATCAAAGTACCCAAGCTCATGATCATGGCAGACATCGGCACAGAGTTTAAAGACTCTTATGTAGAACAGGCCAAATACGACAAGAGTCTTACACTGGTGTTCACAGAACGCTCGCATCTGATTCCGCTCGAGAAGCCCGCTTATATTGCCGGGATTATCGCACCGAACGTAGCCGAGATGCTCCGTGCATGGCGACTGCAGGAGCAACGCGATTTCGAGACCCCGCGCCCAACCGGCATACATCCGTTGTACAAGCCATACTACGGCCCACTGGTGAAGAAGTTGCGCGCGCGCTCCGTCGGGGACGGGTCGTACAAACTGTAGCGGACATCAACCGTAAACGTAAATTTACAAATAAAGAAACGAGAAAAAGTAAATAATAAAAGCTTATTACTTATGTTGTTGTCGCCTACTCGAGTTTTTCTGTACGTGTCATTTTTGCAAACATAAAAATAAATTCCAACTGAACAAATTCCCTTCTTCCCTTTCTTCTTTACATTATTCTTTGTACATCTCCACCACCCGCACATTTTGTAGTTCTTCATTTACCATGGCTGAGTTACGGCACCGTCAGGTTTCCAAGAAAAAGTCTACCCTTGCTGTCGCTCCAGCAAAGACCGAGAAACTCCCTGTTGACGCCTCGGTCCCCGACAATCTGCTCCAAGAGAAGAAGACGCGCGATCAGTACCGCCTGGCACTCATCATCATCACGGCACTGGCTTTCTTTACTCGTTTCTACATCATCAACTACCCCAATGAAGTTGTGTAAGTGCTTGCCTCCTCAATTTGTAGATTCCTGTTTTTGTCAATTGCAAAGACCCTGAAAAATCGTCCGATCTAACACTCCCAACAGCTTCGATGAGGTTCACTTCGGCAAGTTCGCTAGTTACTACCTCCAGAGAACGTACTTTTTTGATCTCCATCCTCCGTTTGCCAAGTTGCTCATTGCTGCCGTTGGCTGGCTCGTCGGCTACAATGGTGCCTTTAAATTTGACAACATTGGCGATTCATACATCACCAACAAAGTACCCTATGTGGCTTACCGCAGTCTTTCGGCTACCCTTGGCTCGTTGACTGTGCCTCTTGTATTTATTACCATGCAGCAGAGCGGCTACAGTATCCCTGCCTGCGTGATCGCATCAAGTCTTGTTTTATTTGACAATGCGCACGTTGCGGAGACCCGCTTGATTCTACTCGATGCGACGTTGATTTTCTCCGTCGCGCTTTCGTTTTATTGTTATGTTCGCTTCTCCAAGGAGCGTAACTCGCCCTTCTCCTTCAATTGGTGGAAATGGCTTTTGTCAACTGGCGTGGCCCTCTCCTGCGTGATCAGCACCAAGTACGTCGGAACTTTCACCTTCGCTACTGTGGGCACAGCCGTTCTCATTGATCTCTGGAACCTTCTTGATTTCAGGGCTGGCCTGACGCTCAAGCAGTTTGGTAGGCATTTTGTTGCCCGCGCATTTTCTCTGATTGTTTTGCCATTTATGATTTTCTTGTTTTGGTTCTATGTGCACTTTGCCATCCTGACCAACTCCGGCCCAGGCGACAACTTTATGAGCCCTGAGTTCCAGGAAACTCTAGGCGAGAACATTCTTGCTAAGGAGGCGCGCCAGATCAACTACTACGATACTGTTACTCTCAAACATAAGGATACCGGCATCCTGCTGCACTCTCATGATGCAAGATACCCGCTCCGCTACGACGACGGCAGAATTTCCTCCCAGGGCCAGCAGGTTACCGGCTACTCACACCGTGACCCTAACAACGAATGGCAGATTTTGCCCGTCACCGATTTCCCTGAGGATCAGCGTGAGGGCCATTCTGTTCCCGCCGGCAGCACCATTAGACTTCGCCATGTTGTCACCAACTCGTACTTGCTTACCCATGATGTTGCTTCTCCTTACTTCCCTACCAACCAAGAATTCACTACTGTTGATCCCGAGCTGGCCAACGGCGAGAAGTTCAACTACACTCTTTTTGATTTGCGCATGGTTAGCAACAAGGCAGGCCCACTTAGAACCAAGATGGGCGTTTTCAAGCTGATCCACGTTCCCACCAAGGTCGCTATGTGGACGCATACCAAGAAATTGCCTGAGTGGGGTTTTGGCCAATACGAAGTCAATGGTAACAAGAACGTCAATGAGGGTTCCAACAACTGGTACTTCGATGAGATCACTGATCTGACCGACCCTGAGCGCTTGAAGCACGTTCCCAAGGAGCGCAAGACAATGCCCTTCCTCAAGAAGTACCTTGAGCTGCAATCGAGCATGTTTGCCCAGAACAACGCCTTGACCAAGGAGCACCCCTACGCCTCGCAGCCTCTGTCGTGGCCCTTCCTCGTTCGCGGCGTCTCCTTCTGGACTAAAGACAAGGATAGAACTCAGATCTACTTTACCGGTAATTTCATTGGCTGGTGGCTTGAGATCTCGTTCATCGCCGTGTACCTCGGTGTTTTGCTTGCAGACCAGCTTAGTCGTAGAAGAAACATTCATGCGTTGGAAAACTCTGCTAGAAACAAGTTGTACAACTCTCTTGGCTTCTTCTTTATTGGCTGGGCAACGCATTACTTTCCATTTTTCCTTATGGGCAGACAAAAGTTCTTGCATCACTACCTGCCCGCCCACCTTGCGGCTGCGTACCTGACTGGTGGCCTGTTTGACTTTATCTTTGGCGAGATGGACATTGCCGAAAAGCGCAAGAAGCTCTCGCAGAAGAAGAACTGGACCTACATCATTGCCACTATTGTGGTGCTGGTGCTGGTTATTGGTTGCTTCCTTTACTTTAGCCCTCTGACCTACGGATGGCCTGGATTGACTGTTGAGCAGATCCGCTCGAGACAACTCATGGATATCGAGCTCCATTTCTCCAAGTAAAAAGCACCCACATCATTTATCTATATATAGCTATCAAAGAAGAAACAAAGCACAAAAAAACAAACGAAAACGGCAACGACAAACGTACCAGTGTAATCCATATATAATATTAACGAACTGGGTACTCCATTTTTCTATGTGTGCGTGCTTGGATTTCCAAGAAATCTGGCTCATCCTCGGGCGTGATGAGGCCGTGACGAATAAAGAAATCAATTTGCACAAGCGCAGTGTTGGGCTTGAATGTGCCGTTAGCAAGCTCCGTCTTGATCTCCTCAACAGTCATGAGATTGAATTCGGCGACCTCACCGTCAACGGGCTGAGGTACGATCTCTGGGTCCATACGTAGATCATAAATGTACTCAACCTCAGGCTGGTATAAGCCGGTGCTCGAAGCATCGTCCTTATCGTAGTCATGCTGATAGGCATATGTGATAACGCCGGCAGATGTCAGGTGCTTGAGAACATAGTCTTCGGAAAGGCCGGCCTCCTCGTAGCATTCCTTGACACATGTTTCAAGCAGGCCGTAAGGGTAGCCAAGGCCACCCGCAACTGTGTTGTCAAGCATGCCCGGGAACGTCGCCTTGGTCGCAGAGCGCCGGGGCACCCACACGCGCAAGGGGGAGCCGCATCCGTCAGCGTCGGCCGGCACGTAGCCTATGATGTGCACGCCATAGGTGATAACACCAAAGAGCATAGATGCAGCACGCTCAATGAGCAGGTACGGTACATGCGACGGGTTGAACACAGTGTACAACTCGTCGCGCCAGCCTTCAAGCACACGGAACGCACGCGCAGCGCGCCAATCCGCGGCGATGCGCGCAATCAGCTTGTTACGTGCCTCCAGTGTGTTGCAGTGGTCGGGGTGAAGCTGGATGGCGGTAGGAGTGACAACAAAACTCTCAGCGTAATCAGCGATAAGCGCCTTGTAGACAGGGGCAGTGAGCCGGCCAATCTTAACGCCATTGTGACTGATAAAGTCGTATGAAAAGTCACGGACAAGCGCGTACTCGGGATCCGAAGGATACGGAACAACGTCGGTGGCTTTGACAAGATCGAGGAAGGAAAGGGGCATGATGAGGAACAAAAAAAAGACGAGTCTGATGCAATTCACCGATCGGGCTGTCGGTATTAACGATGGTGTTGGTTTTTATTTATTTAATTATTATTATTTATTGAATATTTTTTTTAATTTTTTTAATTTTTATTTTTAATTTTTATTTTTTTTGATTCGTTTTTGGTCAGATAGGGTAGAACGAGAAAGTTCAAACTTCTGAGATAAAGCATTTGCCTTTCATTTTTCACCTTCACCCTTCACCTGTTCACATTGTATCGCCAAACTGGCCCACGTCAGACATAAGATAACGCTTACTATGAGTCTGTATGTCTACTTTAATGCTATTTGAGGTATAATGCTTTTCTAACTTTTGTTTACAGGCCCCTCAAGGCCACCAAGGCCATAGAGAGCTTCTTCATCAACGCGACGCCCAACACCCAGCGTCTGCCGCGTGACATTGTTGAGCTGCTCCAAGTGCCACCATCCGACGAGGCCGCTACCGGCACGCTCAGTCTTCACGAGGAACTGTTAAAGCTTCAACAAACTGCAAAGGATCACAAAGTCTCAACCGCCCTATTCTTGCAGTGCTTGACGTACTTGGCGCCTCGACTCAACAATGTGGATCATCTTGAGCAGTGGTTCAAGGCGTACGTAAATCCGGCCATCAACTCTGCCGGACACAAAAATAAAGTTGTAGAAGCTTCGCGCGAGTTCTTCTTGTCGGTTCTTACGAATGGAGTATCGGTGAAACTTTCTGCTAACGACAACGACGGTGAAAGTAACAGCAACAGCCGCAGCCTTGTTGATACAGACGGTATCGAAAACTCCAGCCAGCTCTATTTTTATTGGATTTTTGACCTGTACCAAGGATTTCTCCTGAAATATTTTGATTTTATGCGCACCGACTCTGGCCTGGCGCTTGCTGAGCGCAAGCGTTTCATCATTCAGAACGCCAAGGATCTACTTATCAAGTATGGCCATCTGCACCCGCTCGAGTTCTTCAAATATCTAGCCAAAAAGGCTGCCAAACCCGAGAATCGGCTAAAAGTGCTTATGCTTGCTTCGCAGCTGGTATCATCGACAGACAACGGTAGCAGTAGCGACAAAAGTAACGAGGTTGGAGATGTGCTCGAGATGTATCCCAGCCTGTCTGTTGTAACAAAGACCGACTTTCCAGAGATTCTGTTCAACTGTCTGCGGCACGATGAGTCGTCAACAACAATCCAAATTTGTATCAACGCACTATCCATGTTCCTGCCGTACATGTACAAGGTTGAGGACTTTGAGCTCGACATCCCCCGTCTGCTGGTGCTATTGGGGCGTGCAGCATGTTCACCCCACGGTACTGTTAGCGCTGTTGAAACTGCGCTTAAAGATAAAGATACACCACAAGACCAACAAGAGAATTACAATGCTGAGACTTCCTGGACCCCTCTTAATCAAGCTTTTGGCTTGCCCGAACTGAGGCGCCCTGATATCTCGCCACTGTTCTGCGTGCTGTACGGATTGTTTCCCTTTAACGTACTTGAGTTTTCTAACAACCCCCGGGGTTACCTCGCTGCGGCTAACTACGCTGAACCTCTACCTGAAAACTGGGATAGCTTTCAGATCAAGCGTGTTCTAAAAGCAATCTTCCCGTCCTATGCCCTGAACCCGTTCATGGCTGAGTACAACAAAGAACAGGAGGGGTCAGAGATTCGGCGTAGTCGACTGGACTCTGTTGATGATATTATTGTACACTGCTTATCGTTACGTGTGCGTGAAGACATTTTCCCGCTGAACGTGGGGCTTAATGGCGTGGAGGACTTTGAGAATGGAAATATTTTAAACAGCATGAGCGCCCGGGCGCTATACGAGCAGCACCAGAAAGAAGAAACCCCAATGTCACCTCTAAATACTACAGATGGGGCTGATTCTGTGCTAGGATCTTCCCGGTATTCTGGGAATCAGGAGGCTACTAACTCGCCTTTATTCAAGTCTGTAGATGCGCTTCTGGAGGAACACTTTGCACTCAATAATCGACATCAGTCTGCAGATGACTATGATACACCCCTCCGCAAGCGGTCATCAACTATAAGCCCATCGTTAGCCAAGTCTTCGCTTGACTATTCAGGGACCCTCACTGCAAGCCCACTTATGGTGCCACAGGTAGAGCCCTCAAGCTCAATTTCGCCAATTAATGTTAACAGCCCATCTGGTAATAATACATCCCGATCAGATACTGAACCTGAGCCATTGGTGCTCTCACCGTCTCAAGAGACAACAGAGAAAACTCAGGAGCGTACAATCAAGGAACGCATCCAAAACCAACAGCTCATTGGTAGCAATGATCCCAATATTCTATTTTACCAACGTGAACTGCTTCTCATCAAGAATGAGCTTGATTTTATCAGATTTTTAGAACGTTACAGCCAATATCAATACCTAAAGCTGCATAAACAGCGCACGAAAGACTCACTTTACAATGACAGCATTGGTGACTTGATTCTGCTCAACCAGCAACTACGGAAAAAGGTCCAGGTTTTGGAAAAGTCGTCAAGCCAAGCGCAAAAGCAGCTAAAAACAAAACAAAGTGATCGCCAAAGCTACGAATCGTCCCTACTTCAGAAAAACCGCGACATGCGCGCGTCTCAACAGGAACTCTCACGGAAACAAGCTAAATTAGAGCTAGACGTAGAAAAATTACGCAACGAGCGTGATGATCTATTTCAAAGCGTTATAGATAAAGAAACACGCATCACCAATCTGGAGTTTCATGTCACTGAGCTTACAGAGAAGTCGGTGCTTGTTGATGAGCTCAAGCAAACTCTGGTAAAGAAAGAGGAAGAAATCAAATCGCTAGAGTTGCCATTAGAAAATTCTACTACTGAGCATGCCGACCAGGTAACAAATGTTATGGCTAAGATTAAGGAGCTGACACAGGCTCGCGAATCTGCCGTGTACAACCGGCGCGAGGTCGAGATCAAATTACGGCGCCACATCAACAACTTGCAGGCTGCAATCCGCGACTACCAGGAAAAGTCCAAAAACCCCTCTAACAAGCTACTGATGGACTACAACTCGTACAAGCTTAAAGATGAGACGCGGTACAAGGAACTATCAGCCTCGTTTAAAGATCTATCCGAGAGGTACAATGCGCTAAACGAAACCTTTACCAAGTATGTGGCTGACAACGAACGGCGAAACGAGGCAAGCGGCAACCACCACTTTTCGACTCCCACGACGCCGCAACCACAACTTCAGAAAACGTTTCTTGGTTTTGATGCTGAAGTAACTTCGAGCACGAACCCATCATCTTCGGCTAGCCGAAGTATGCACTCAATCAGCACCGGCTCGACTACACCAGCTGGTGCAATGTCGCAGCTACCTCCGGGATCCGCTCTGCCACAGATCCCAATACCGAAGAAGGGGGCGGCTTTGTTGACGACCACAGGCGGACAGGTCAATGCGAACATTGCTGGACCAAGCAACCTACACGAGCAGCAACATTCGCAGCGCCCGCGCTTCCGTGGTCGTGGCGGTGTACAAGGCTCGATGCGCAAGAAAGAGACTGGCAATAGCGGTACTCAGGGCCCACGAACGTTTAAATTCATGTAATAACGCGTGAACAAAGTTCAGTGTCTTGAGTTAGACCCAGAGGTATATACCATTTCCGCCAATTGGCATCTTGTAACACACTTTTTTTTTTTTTTTTTAATACTTATGGCTTCCTTTCTCTCTATATACACAAAGCAAACAAATCTAATGATCTTTTTTTATTTTCGAATTTTCAAAACTATTATACAAAAAAAACAGACAAAAAAAAAAACTATGTACATACAACAACCCTTCTCCGTTCGACGTGTGCGCCTATGCGTGCATGGCTACGTGTGCTATTAGTGCGTGGCTATGTGGACGCTCTTAGAGCTTGAGGAACTTCTTGACAAGCTCTTCCTCGTACTGACGCTTATCAGCAAGCTCATCGGCACGCTTGGTCTCCTCCAAACTGTGCTTAACGTGCTTAGGAATGAAGGGCTGCGGCGCAGGAGGGAAAGGACCGACAAGACCACCAAAGGCGGTCGGCGGCTTGTATTGATCGGAGCCCAGACGTCTAACATCTTCAGCGTACTTGTCCATTTCGAGGTGCAGGTCAAGGTTGAGAGAGCGATTGATTTCGTCACGCTCCGGCTCCGCGGGCCAAACAAAAGGCTCCTCCATCTCGATGGTCATCTTCTTAATCTGGGTGTCGCGGTGACGAGGCGATCGCGGCGTCTCGCGCTTCCAACGCGCCCACAGCAACTGAGTGGTTACGTTCAGAGCCCGCAGGCCATACACATGGTAGAGATAATCACGCAGATCCAACTTGTTGAAGTAACGAGGAACCACAAACTTGGCCTGGAATGGCGTGTGCTTGGCGTTAGGTCTCAGCAGCACAACCTTTGCAGTCGGGAAGTAAATTTGCTTTTCACCGACACGGAAATGAGGCTTGTCCTCGGCAATAGCTTTGGTGTAGTGGTCGACGACTTTCGACGCAAAAACGACCTTGTGAGAGTTGGGCGCGGGGGCAGCGTCCCGAGTACGCTTGACGGTTCTCTTTGGCGCTGCGGAGGTGTTGGACTTTGTCGACGTGGATGCAGTGGGCTTGCCGTCAGTGAGTCTGGTAGCGGGAATAAACGCAGTGGGAGGGCGAGCCCGTGCGATCTGCTTGGCGCTTCTGGTGACAATTCTGGTCATGATCGGGTGCGGTGCTGGGGGGTCGACGCCGTCGGAGAATATGTGTGTGTGTGCTTGTGCGCTGATCTGAAAACAAGTTCATTGGTTGGGGCAGGAGAAGAAAAAAGACTTCGAAATTTTTCAACCAGCCCAAGATATACACTAGGACCCAGATATACACACAAGTACCCTAACATCTGCACTTGGATCCCTCCCCTAAAAAACCGCTCGCTAGGGCCGGCAACGCCAATACCCGACCAATATCGGAGCCACCCGGAACACAACTATGCTGTCCCCGTCTCTGGCCCCTCAATTGGTGTCCAAGTCGTACACACGCACCGCACGTCTAATCGCGCGCTACCTATATCAGATTCTTGTGGGTTGCGGCAATCCAGCCTGTACTCGCACCTACTGCAAGTCCTCCAAGTTCCAGACTGCCTTTGGCAACAAAAGCCTCCGTAAGCAGGCCGTAGTCAGCCTGGCAATGGAGATTGCATCGCTGCGCGGGGATACTCAGCTTTGCCGGGGATATGAGCTTGATAATGAACTCCCCGCCGAGACCGCGCAGCTGATCGATGAGCGCGATCCGCTGCGCTCGCCGGTGCTCATTAAAGACCCACCGCCCACGCGCCCGATCGCGGCTTTCTGGAAGAAGGGCAGCAGTTTGACTGAAATGCTCCCTGACGAATTGCAAACGACACTGCCCAATCTCGAAGCCCATTTTTCCAAGATCAAATCCGAGCTCTTGCACGACCGCAATATATTCTCTGTGCGCTCTCTTGTAAACTTACTCAATGGCTTTGTCACCAGCATTGAGCGTGGCCGCAGCGCAGTGACAGACTCCAGCATGGTTCGCGACTTTTTGACCCGAATTGTAGAGACTACCGACATGTCCGTTTGGCGGTTTCTAAACATACAGCTTGAACCAAAAACCCCGTCAGTCGACACACTGTACCCACGCGTACTGGCAATAAAGACACTGCAATCATGGGCACCCAATAGCAAGTCTGCACCTCACTCGTTTCACACCCGTGTGAAGCACATTGTACGGAACCCGCGGACCAAGATTCCGGACTACAAATACTACCACTTCGAGGTGCTCCCGCGGCATAAGCTGCCGCCAAGCGCTCTTGATGTATTCACGCCCAATTGGGCGCTCGTCAAAACCAATTTTTCATCCGAGCACGACGCACCTCTTGAGGCCTTCTTCAATCTACCCACGCTCGTCTCATTTGAGGACCGGGTCACGATGGTGCGGTACCTCTGTTTCCGGCGCATGGAGACTGCAGCGAAACAGGTCGATCTTGTCGCGCAAACAACGTGCATGATCGCCGATATGGCAGAGCCCGATGAGGACGCGGTATTCAAAATCACTAGCCGGCGCAGCACGCCCAACTTGTACCGCACTTTCATGTTGCGGTTGCCGCGCTTGGATATGACGGCCAAGGCCATGGGGCTATTGTCCAAGATTCCCAATTGGGAAGTGCTATTCATGCCGCTTAAAATTGAGTTTGATGGCGGCGAGATTGGTGTTGATGTTGGCGGCGTGCAGGTTGAGTTCTTTGATCAGGTTGGTCGCGAGTTTATGACACCAGAGCTTTCACTCATGGAATATGACGAAGAATCCAATGTGCCATGGATCAATGATCAATTTACATCGCATGCCTGGAAATACGTTGGCGTCATATTTGGACTTGCCATTCACAATGGATGTACCTTACCCGTTGACCTCCCGCCTGTATTTTACAAGTTGATAGTCCTTGGAACTCGCTCTGGTGAATTTTCCATTGACAACTTTTGCCCGCATGACATTACTCTAGAGGACTTTGCGCAGGCGTTTCCAACCACGGCCAGATCTCTGCGCAATCTCAAACGTCTCTCGCGCAAGGACTTTAAAGTCGTTGACCTCAAGTTTATTTGCACATTTTACTCACCAACCATCAGGAATGACTACAATATTAAACTGCCATCATTTGGCAAATACCCAAACAACGCTGTTACTATTGACAATGTCGACATCTATATTCGCGAATACATGATTGCACGCCTATGCCTCACCAATGAAAAGTTCGTCCATTTTTGCACTTCCCTCAACTTTTTCCTCCCCTTCCGAGCGCTCCACGCATTTCGACCCCTTGAGTTAAAGTATTTTATCGAGGGCCAGCCCCTAAAGGGTCAATTTGTCAAGGTCCTACGGAAGCTAGCGACCTACGATGTGTATGACCGGGACTCACCCACCGTGCGCATGTTTTGGCAATTGCTTGAAACTAGGTTTGGGCTAGAAGAAATCAAGCGACTTGTCATGTTTGTCACCGGTACCGACCGCCTCCCCGTGGGCGATCTTCGCGCTTTTCACTTTGTTATAAGTAAACTGGGCGAGGGCCCGGAGGCGGCGAACCTCATCCCCACGGCCTCCGTGTGTACCTCGCGCTTGTTGCTCCCCGAATATCAATCACTGGCGCAAATGGAGACCAAATTACGCCTTGCGCTTGAAAATGCAACGGGCTTTGGTCTTGGCTGAATAAAAGAAAGCAGGAAAAGGTACAGAACCCCATTGTATGACTTGTAATTTTTCTTTCTTTCTGGGCCGTACGGAAGGGGCCTAGTTTTAATGTTTAGCATGATTTTATGATTTTTCTTAATATATACAATAAACCTGTTTATTTTTATTTTTTATTTTTATTTTTTTTTTGTTAATTCACCTATACATGTAATACTTTTATATATTCCGTTTCTTGTTATTTTTCTTTTTGGGGGCAGTATATATAAATTATGATAATAAATTATTGATAGAAAGCTTTTCCCAGCCGGTCGATGGATCGCTGACCGGATGCGATGTTACTGCCGATGCGTCGGCAACAGGTGTATTCCCTGCGCTAGCGTCATCATCACCAACAGTAGTAGTAACGCTGGTACCATTACAGGTAGTTTTGGCTTTAGGGCCGGTGGCAGCTACAGTAGCAGCAGGGTGCTTTTCGCTGCCCTCATAAGTAACAGGCAAATGTGTGTAGCTGACCGAGGAAAAGGGGCGCGGGGTAGCTTTTGTGAGTTCGAGCTTAGGTGAGACTGCTGCCGCTGCTTTTAGAGTCTCGGCGATGCCGCTCCCATTGTTCCAACTGGTACCATTATGAAGTTTGGGTAAATTGTTACAAGAGTCGGAAGCAATGCTTTGACTGGGGCTACCAAAATACGGTAGATGAAGAGTGCCGCCGTTAACGGGATCAAAAAAGCTACTTGCACGTTGGTAGACTGGAAGATGTGGCGGCGGTACTATGGTATCATCTTCATATTCGAGAAATTTGTATCTTTTTTCCTTTTCATGATCAAGTGTAAGTGCCGAAGTAGAAGTCTTAGATGGATCCATCACGATCTCATCATTTTCTTCGCTATATCCTGAGAGAATGCTGTTGATAGACATGTCACGCGGTGACGAGCCTGTCTCCGTATCAAAACGATGATGAGAGTGGTGCAGACCGAGCCCAAGAGGTGTCGCAGTCACAGAGTTTTCATGTCTAGCAACGGCAGCAGTGGTGGGCGGTGGGGTTTTGTTGAGAATGGATTGTAGAGATAACGATGTTTGACTGCTGCTGCGAGAGATTGGCACTATAAAACTAGCGTTCCGAGAAAAGGGTCGGCTGCTGTTGCCACCGGCATTATGTAAATCTACAGGGCTCTTTGGATGCGCTTCGATATCGTCTGTCTCTACTGTAGACAACTCAATTTTGCGTTTCTTGCTTGCTGATCTGCGAACAACTCTTGCAATTTCGACACTACCATCGCTATTATCATCGACGAGGGTTTTAGAGCTAACTATGCTGTCCCCTTTTGTAATCACGATGGAGTCTTGCTGTGCCATCTTTGGAAACTCAGTGCTGTTTATATCGGCTACTGTCGCCTCATCAGCTCTCCATGCGTTGTTAGTCTTATCAGTCTCGTGCGAGTTGTCACTGGAATTTAAGCGTTTTTCAAGCTCTGGTTTAGATATCTGGAAATCAGCGTGCTTTGGTGTCGTCGAAGATTGCCGGTATTTAAGTATAGTTATTTGTGACTGTCTATGTGATAGCGGAGTGGCAGGCTTTTCGTCTTCATCCTCATCGTCGACAATGACGCGCTTGCGGGCCAGAACCGGCTGCGACTCAATACCTGTGTCAATGAAACCAGCACAGTTAAAGCTACCGCAGGAACAGGGTAGCTTACGGCGAGTGCCATAGTTGAAAAATCCTCCTGCGTTGTAATCGCAGGTGATCTGGACATCTGACGTAATGGCCTTGGCTGCAAACACGCCCAGGCGGGGCGCCCCGTTGACATGCCACAACTGCAGCCGGGCATTGGGGTGGCATGAATGGTTGATAAAGCGAGCGGCGGATGCGCGTGTAGTAATATCGAGTTTGTACCCGTCAACAAATTTGAGAGTGAATTCAGACCTTGAGTCTCGCAAGCCGGCCGATGCGGGGTGAGCTGGTATGATCTCACCACAATACTCAATTATAAGTTCGTCGGGACTATAAGAGCGGGTGGAAAAAAGACCTAGGCCCTGGTGTTCAATCTGCTTGATCTGAAAGTCATCCAAGCAAGGCACGTATTCTGCAAACGGACGGTTCCCACAGGCATTGCCTGCAGCTGTGAAGGCGCAGTTTTCCGGGCTGCACTCGTGGAAGGAATTTCTTAAAAAGAAAGGCAAGTCCGTTAGTTTATAAATAGGAGACAAGGTTAAACACAACTAAACTTACCTGTTCGGACAGTTTTGTTGACAATTGATGGTGCAACGGCATTGCGAGCGCGTTGGCTGCGCGGGGAGCGGGAAACTAGAGTAGATATCTGTGTAGAAGGTTTCACTGTGGTTAGTTACAAGGGGTTCTTACTGAAGTCCACTCAAATTGTCCAGTTTCTAGTACGTACTCTGGTCCAGATTCGTCCAGGTGCTTTTTCCGTTGAGGCGCAACGCACGGTGGCTGCCAGGCTTGGACTTTGGGTTAGATCTGGGATTAGAGGCCCGGGCAGACTTCGCGGGGGCAATCGTGTGATTTACATGATTTTTTTTCACGGGTACGGCCTTTGGCGCCAATTCAGGGTCTACCTCAGAGTCAAACTGTGGCGACACAGCCTTGACGTAAGCTTCCAGAAGCTGATCGCTAAAGTGCGGAATGGGCGCGGAGTAGAGGAATTTGTGTAGATTCTCTGCGATTGTGTATTTAGAATAGCAGCGCAGCACGCGCCGGGTCGGATACTCCGGGCGGGGGCGCGTGACGGAGCGTCGACCCTTGGCAGGCATGAGAAACTATGGAAGAAAGACTGTAAGAAAAGTTCTACAGAGCCAAAGGTAAAAAAAAAAGAAGAAAAAAGGCGTATGAAGTCGAAAAAAGAGCAGGAAACACGATGAAGACAGAATAAAAGAAGAGAAAAAGTCTCTTTCATCTGAGGAGCTGCGATATTGAAATATATAAAAAAAAACTAAAATAAAAAAAAGTAGTACCTGGAGGGTACTACACACACGTACAGAATTCCTTTCAGGTCGGGAATAAACGCGAATTAAGGGTATTAAGTATATGTTTTAATACGTGAAATAAATAATATATATATTCATGGACGACCGTCTATCAAACAAGGCCACTCAAGACCCCGTACTACCCGCCGATTCCTGTGCACTCAGTCGCTCCTTCAGCTGCTTTTGAGCCGGTTTCACGGTGCTCGCGACCTTTGCGCCGCACACAACACACACGGGCTTTTTCTTAAACTCGGCCAGGAAACAGCGCTCGCAGAAAAAGTGCCCGCAAGACGTTACCACAGGGAACTTGTACGGCTGTGAGCAGATTGGGCATGTGCTCGGCACCACGTATGCGGCGTCTGTCGGTGTTTCCACGGTCTCTATATCGGCCTTCTTCTCCTGCTTGAGCTCCCACTCGCGATCAAGCTTCCATCCAGCAGCGTAGTCCTCACGGATGTGCAGGAACTTGCACGTATCGCCAAATCCACAGAAGCCCGACTGCTTGTAGTCCTTGCACACGTCCGGCGCATAGTCTGTCATCGTGGTGCTGCGAATGTGCGCGGACGCCTTGAGTGGACCAAACTTGCCCTTGGCCGCGCCGTCTTTGGGCATGTTGATAAACTTGGCAACGTTCATTTTACCATTGAAAACGCCCAAGTTGCTCTTTTCAGCCTCATCTTTTACGGGCTCAGCATCGCTGTGATCACCTTCTTTACTATTCACTGTGGGGTCTGCTTCTTTCGATGGCAATGGCTCGGGGGTGCTTTCTAAATCTTGTTTTTTCTTTTGAGTGCTGTCGACCTGATCCCGCGTCTTCTGCTTTTTGACGACTACAGGCGATGCGCTATCTGTGTCTAGAAGGTCCTTTGACAATGCCTCCTTCTGTTCCGCTAGACGTACGGGCTTCTGGGCGTTGTTAAACTTTCGTTTCTTGAACATTATGGTGGTGGTGATAGGAATGTCGTTGGTTTTTTTTTTTTTTTTTTTTTTTGAGAAAAGTTTTGACAGATAAAGGTTCCGCTACATCAAGTGCTTACAAACCGAAAATATGTCGCAGCTAAAACCCCATTCGGTACTGTCCCGACAAGGTCCCCCGGGTGACTCTACCAGGTAAAACACAGAAAGGTCTAGAATGGCTACCATCAATGGGTGGCAAAGTGGCAAAAAAAGTAATAAAAAAAAATAAAAAAAAAGAACGCAAACATCATCCATTATCCACTGCACAAGGAACCAGCCAGCCTTGAGGCGTCTATCATTCGTTTGATATTAAATCACACCAGACATCTCTGCTAGATGTTATACTAATCATGTTAGTTTGCCACGCCCAGTAACGCTTGACACATGGACATTATGCAAAGAAAGTCCAAATGGTAGGTGATGTGACAAATGCCATTTGCCCACTCTTTGCAGGATGATTTACTCCTTAAAAAGAAACCCCCCCTAACGTAAAATATAGAAATCATGCCAGTTTTAATTAGAAAAGAACAACAATCTGTTTATTTACTTAACATTTAGGAGTTGTGTGATTTTAACATTAGACTCAAGGACAAAGCGTTTGTGCTAAAAAGAATTTTGATCAAACTGGCTAAACTAAAAAAAAGCTTCCTTGCCAGGGGTCGAACCTGGAATCTTTCGCTATGTAACCAGAATGATCGTAGGCGAACGCCTTGCCATTGGGCCACAAGGAACAACTTATATTTGTAAAATGATGTATCATTAGAACATGTAATAGTACTAGACTTTAATAAAATCTTCTTGCCCGATTGGGGGTCTATTTATGAGCAAAAAGACATGATATCATTATTACTAAAGATAAAAAAATGAAATACTCGGTCTTTTCTTTTCAATGTACTCATAACTGAAAAAACACAGATCAAACTGAACAAAGAAAACGACATTTCGCGCGCTGACACTGCTACTTTGCCAGTCTTATAGATAGATAGATAGATAGATAGATAGATAGATAGATAGATAGATAGATAGATAGATAGATAGATAGATAGATAGATAGATAGATAGATAGATAATCAGTTTATTGTCCTTACATCAAATAGTTACATAAAATTTACAAAACAAAACGATATACAAAAAAGACATGAAATTTCAAAAACATTTGTCTCTATGAGACTGGCAAAGTAGCGGTGTCAGCGCGCGTAATAGGTTCAGATGTTCGATGGCGCCGAATTCCCCATGAAAGTATCCATGTGCTAAGGGAAACCTGAGATACATAACACCCAGTAGCTCAATACCAGAGATTGACACCCAGTAAAACCTTAACAAGCTGCTTAATCAAGCGAACCATCAGCAAAGAAGTTGCGGTAATGAATCTAAGAACTTGACTACCGC
>QQZM01000059.1:4306-68754 GCA_013365045.1 Geotrichum candidum | reverse complement strand
GGTAATGAATCTAAGAACTTGACTACCGCACCAAGGCCCTTCTTGGTATCAAGAAGGATCTTAGGATCAAGCTCCGGTTGGTACCAAGAAGAATCTTGAGATTAAGTTCCGGGGAAACTTTTCTCAACACTTCTCGCTCTAATGGATGTAGAGGACATTCCTTGAGGATATGTTTAACTGTTTCGAGTTGACCACACTCGCAATTATTACTACGTTTAAAGACGTTTAAAATGCCATGACTAAACGCGCCTTTATTGCCATTTTTCCGGTACTAAGGTCTCCAAAAGCACGATATTAAAAGTTGAAATGCATTTTGATAATAAAAAATAACTTTTATGCTCTCAGTCATGTCAATTACTAATATTACTAATAAAAAAAAGCAAACTTTTTACTTTTTTAAAATCTTCCCCCTTGAGTATGGATTATTCTAATATGTTTATCAAACAAGAAATAGCCTTGCTAGCTCAATCGGTAGAGCGTGTGACTCTTAATATCTGCTCCGGTAGAATCAAAGTCATCACAAGGTTGGGGGTTCGAGCCCCCCGTAGGGCTTATTTTTGTCAAATTTTTTTCAACTAAAATTTGCTTTCATATCTTTTTGATGTGTCGGAGATTATGTAACTTTTCAAGGTGTTGAAAACAAGTCCTAGTTTGTTTATCGAATCACTAGGTGTTGTTTGGTCAGGCCTATCACCGTTTGTATTTTTAATTAGTAAAACAGTATATAGTTGGTCTTTTTTTTTTCTCAAAATAAGGAGTTTTTGCTCCCTTGGATGAACGAGTACAGAGTTGCGGCAAACGACGGAGTAATAGAATAAGTACCACCAACTGGTGTTGTACTTTTTTTTAATGTAGCCCCAACAGTTGTGGGATCTTGATGTCATTCGCTAGCCATACATTTATGATTTAACTAAATATTTATTTCAAGTAACCAATCGACAAGTGCATTTGTCTGTTATTATTTCAGCGCTAATGCGGTCTTATCTTGTTTTTTATTTGTCTTTTTCTTTTTTGTTTTAATTTCAACCAGTAAAAACAACTAAAGTTATAGTCTCTGAGACAGTACCGCTAGTGACTACAGGACGAGACATTTGGTTAAACCACTATTGCGCATTACTTCTCATAGTGTTGGCGGCGTCAAGTTACATTAATTTATGTATGCAGACATTGGACTAGTGATGCTATATGCAGGAACCATCCTAGCCGAGGATTGAAAATACAAGTATACGTATTTGCTTACCATAAAGCAAACTAAGTGGTCAGTAGTGGTTATTATAAATTAAAAAAGTACTTTTTGTTTTTGAATGCATACTGTTTGCTTTAAGTGCCAAAAATGAATATCCCAAATTTTTTATTACAAAGTGAAACCCCATGATTTAGTGTCTAGAATGTTCAATTATATGGATTTTTTGGTCTACTGATACAAAAACAATTATAAACCGTTTCAAAATACGTATCATTTATACACATAAATTTAGAGGAAAAAATTCATTTTAAAATTATTATGAACGATAATGTTTTATTCTAGTATGCGTTTCCAATATCAATACTCGATTTTACGTCCTGATTTCAAATTACTTCCATGCCAGAACTAGAACCACTTCTAGAACAGCTTCCAGAACTTTTTTTTAAGTAAGGTACAGTAATAAACTGGTTAGCATACCTTTCCAGATCTAACTGCACATTGCTGCGCCAAATTAATATGAGTTAGCGTGAAATATTTTGGTCTGCATATTAAATTCCCCATTGATTTGAATTAAATGCTAGTTTAACAAGGTCGGTTGTAGGTAGATACATAGGCTTATAATTCTAATATCAGGAAATTGAGTACCAAATTAAAAATAAGAAAAGGATACCAAAACAAGAGACAAATAATTTAAAATTAATATCTTCTTTGTATATTATTATGTTTTATAATTTTGTTTCTATTTTTAATAAGCATAATGGACTGATTATACATTTAAAAGAAATTCATGACTGATTTGTTGTCCTTAGTATTCAAGCCGTGAGTCCGAGAAATTGTGGGTGGAAACTCTCCTACCGCGGCAATCCCGCGGATACTAACCTTGAAATTCTTTTTACTAAAGTCAAACAAATAAATGGGGTTAACGATGACAAATATTGGACCAAACGTCCACCATGGAAGCATCCAAAGTATGATGATGATAAGAAGTCTCAAGAACTTTTGTGCGAGCCGAAAGGTACTTTGCATGTCGCTTCGCATGGTGAATAACAGCTAGGTTATGAAACATCGAGTGAATTCCGCCAGTGCTACCCCACCGCCCAAGGGAAACTGTATGGGGGAGCGTACCCCAATCCGCTGAAGCCTTCCACAAGTACCGCGCCTTGTCACACCGTTAGTAGCCTGTTTCAGCTATGTACATGTCATGGCGTTCTGGGAAAGTATTTCTAAATGGAGTACATGAGCAGGCATAATCATAGTTGCGGCTATGGTTAGCTGGAAACAGTTGAACACGTTCTTGACGACTGTTCTAGAGCAGTTTGTTGAGATTTTACAGAGTGTCATTTGTCTCGATCTACCGGGTATTGTGTATTCCAGAGTTCCTTTGACAGATGGAATTAGTCATGGAGAATTTGGCATCATGGAACGTCTGTACTCAATACACGCTGGCACCTCTACCTTTTTAGTCTCATAGAGACAAATGCTTTTGAAATTAATGTCTTTTTTGTGTATCGTTTTGTTTGTAACTATTTGATGTCAAGACGATACACTGGTCATGTATCTATGAATTATGAAAAAAAAGAGAATTTTCTGTTCCCATCAAAAATGTGACCCATTTTTTGTGTCAAAGTTCCAGGAATTTATTATGCTGTTTAAATTGGTGCTGCACAGAAGGACATTGTCTACAAATAAACAAACTGGAACACAACACAACCCAAACATGACAGTAAGGAAATCCAAACCAGTGCCGAGACAGGGAAACCATGGAAGTTACGTTTCCTGCAAAAAAAAAGTTTTTCAATCACCGAAAGTCATTGACACAGTAGGGATGTTCAAAAAGCATCAAAAGACCATCCGTTTACCATCCTGGCATTCAAAAACAAAAATAAAAAAACAGAAATGATCAGATATAAATAGAGAACCCGATTATTATTCACATATCTAGAAATAATATAACAAAAGAATATCAATCGATGTACAGTTCTAACGGTTGTATTATGAAAATTAAAACCAATCTCAGTGCGAGTAGAGGTCTCAAATTCTTTGTGGGAGGGCCATGTATCATTAGAATAACCGAAAATAAACAAATTTAAGGATTCGCTATTATATGCATACATCCAAGTCTTTCCTGCTGATAGGGGTTCCTAGTGAAAGACAAAAGGGCCCAACATGAAATCCAAATTATTCCAAGACACGTACATATAGTTTCCATTTCCAGTGACTAGACTTATATATGTGGTAAAGCTTGTTTATATCTTTCATTTGGGAAAAACTTTTCAAATACCTATAAAAAGACTGGGGATCCATACCTTGGTAGTAGCTTGACCCTGATTTTGGCCCCAGGATCTGCCAATTCCAGCTTATGACGAGGCCTGTTATACTTAAAAATAGAACTGTAGCTAGTTGCCCTTTATCTAGAATAAATATAAACCTGCGCAAAAGTGCGGGTAGACGCTGCAGCTTGCTTTCGCTTGTTCAGATTATTATTATTATTATTATTATTATTATTATTATTATTATTATTATTATTATTATTATTATTATTATTATTATTATTACTATTATTATTATTATTATTATTATTATTATTATTATTATTATTATTATTATTATTATTATTATTATTATTATTATTACTATTATTATTATTATTATTATTATTATTATTATTATTATTATTATTATTATTATTATTATTATTATTATTATTATTATTATTACTATTACTATTACTACATAGGTAGATGAAAAAAAAAAAAAAATCAAAACACCAGAGTAGAGAAAAGGGGAAGGAGTCAAAAACTAATTATATATACGTTATGGCTCAACTTTCTTTCCCAAATAATCCCATCAGCTCCATTTAGTGGTTTCAAAAGACGTTGTTAGCTTTTCCAGCTCAGCGTCTTGTTCTTTTAAGGGTAATGCGTCTAAGGGCGGTTGGGAGGACTGATCCGAGTGCGTGGCCAGCTGCTGTCGCGTGCTATCGCCATCTGCGTCTGGCACGGCGGCGGATTTGCTATGCGAGGAGCTGGTTGCTAGTTCTGTATAATGGTTGTCGGGTTGCCGCTGTTGTGATGGTTGATGTAGTTCGTCGTCATTTTGCAGCTGCTGTTGTTGCAGCTGTACGTCGTCCTCATCTTCTATGTAGTGTCCGTCCAGATCCTCCGTCTGTGAGCTCAGATACTCATGGCCTGTGATCATTTGCACGTATTCCTCTGGAACCAGCCCAGTCTCACCTGTACGGGGATCCTCTGCGACTAGCCAACCTTGGCCGTGTCGGTAAGAAACCCAGATAACCTGTCCCTCTTTTAAGGGGGCCTCGTTTTCGTTTTCTGGAATAAAATCAAATAACGCCACGGCACGGCCGTGTATTTCGTCGGCAGATGCAACGGAAAATTCATACTCTTTGCTAATGCGGTCGCCAACAGAGTGAGAGATCACAACTGGACTGGCAAGATCTGAGTCCTCCTTCCAGGGAGGGCCCCCGTCGCGCATGTATGAATCAGGGTACGTACCCATCTCGTCGTCATCCTCCTCATAGTCCTCCGTGTCAAACTCCTCAGTTTCCAGAGGAACGCCATAATGTAGCGGATGAAATTCTGGGTATGCGTAATCGCGCACTTCTGTAAAGCTCAAAGCAGATTTAAACTGCGGGGTTTCCACCGCTGGGTCGTTTTGCGGCGGTATATTTAGCTCTTGTGTAGTATTGTTGGTGCTACTTGCGTTATTATCGGTGCTGTTATTCTGGTTGTAGTTAAAGTGAGATGGCGTGGGCAGCGACGGAATGTCATCGATGGACAGTGTGCCGTGCCCTAGGAACACTTTCGAAGATTCATCAGCAGAGCCGGCTTGTTGGTGATGGTCAGCCATGTATATATCAGCAGAGATGCAAAGTTGGATAAGTCAGCATGGACCTAGACGTAACGGCTGATAGGCGATGCGATGGCTGTTAATGTGGTAAACGTTTTATTGCAAGTGCGAGATAGAGCCTGGCACACACACTGATGAGAGTAGCAAAATTACGGGGCCGGAAAGGTACAGGCTTTGCAAAGTAATCGGAATAGAAATGGGGAAGGAAGGGAGTGGAAAAGAAGGAAGAAAAAAAAAAAAAGAACAGAATGTGCAAAACAGGGTAAAGGTACGAAGGAGAGACAGGTCACATGACACCGCACCAGTGCCGGTATCGCCGCGGACCCGGTGGAAAAAGTGCTGGTAGGCCAGCGGAACAAGAGATAACAACGCGAAATCAACAACAAAACAAACGTAAATAAATCACAATAAACATTACAAACATAACATAAAGGACATGGCGTGTTGCTCTACTCAAAGCCGGGCAGAGAGGACAAAAATGACTCTAAACCAAGCACGAACTGCTCGTTGTTCAGCATTGGCGAGCTGATCGTATCAATGGGATGCAATGGACTGGTGAAAAAAAAGAGTTAGTAACAATGCCTTTCCGGACATAAACAGAGCGGTACTCACTTCATGACGATGTATTCAAGGTAGTACGAGACGTAGATCTGCTTCAGCACCACCAGCTGGTTGTCCAGTCCGGGGTCCGTTAGCAGCACAAACCGCAGGTTCGACGGCGTTTCATAGTAGTGTACTCGGTACTTGGACGTTTTGTACGAAACAAAGGAGTCCTCGTCGGTCAGTTTGCGGGTCATGTTGCGCAGCGAGAAAACCACGCCAAACACAAGCTTGGCATCGTCTTCCGCCGAGCCTGCTGGAGCAGCGGGACGCACGCGGCCAAACTCAGCAAATGCGCCTCCTTGCCGGTTGAGCTGATCGGGCTGGGTGATTGACTGTGGGCGCCGGTCCTTGCGGTCCCGGTGCCAATCCTTGGAGTAGACACAATTGCCTGAAGAAGGGAGTTAGATCAAAGCAGACTGCGCACATGGCCCAAAAAACATACAATGCCTGTCGAAAATCCAAAACGAGTAGAATACCATTGTCCGTTGTGATGTAGCGAGGGCGTGAAGGGGTCGGTCTGGCGGGGGTTGGGGGGCACAAGTGGTGGCAGTGAACGAGATTTGGGCTTTTTCTGGCGACCTTTTGCGTTGACTAATGAAAGGACTGGAAATTTTTTTTTTTTTTTTTTTCCCCTTCACTGCAGGGCGAAAAGTTTCCTTCCTTCCTTTTTTTCCCTTTCTCCACCAAATACCGCTCGACTTCATCACTGTCTCTACCGCCATCCTTCGAGGACATTAAGAGAATCTCAGACTCCGTTTTTGGTCGTTATCCCCATAGTCACATCCAGAATGTTCCGCTCCACCCTCCTTTCGGCCACCAAGACCACCGTTCGCGGCGTCAGATACAACTCTACTGCTGCTAAGGCTACCGCTGCCGCCAGCGGCATCGTCAACAAGGCTTCCGGTAAGTTTTTTTTTTTATTATGTTTTGCACACATCTTGCTGTCTCTAAGCACCAATTTGCTCGATGATGCTTCACAAGCATTTGCTTGTTAGAATGATGTCCTCCAGCGCGTTTTTCGTTTTCGGTTTGCTGCGCTGCTATTGGCTGGGACATATCACCACCACCTTGAAAAAAAAAAACAAAAACAAAACAAACTCAACTCGTATACTAATGTCCGTTTTCTAGCCCTTGTTTCTAAGACCGTTTTCTGGTCGAAGGTTGTTGCCGAGCTCGGCAAGCAGATCTACATCAAGGAGGGCCTTGCCCCCCCTACTGGCCCTCAGTTCAAGGCCGTCTTCGAGACCCTCAAGACCCTTGGCTTGGACGCCTTCAAGAGACCCCAGCACTACATTGAGGCCGTCAAGGCTAACTCGAGCGACTACTCCGTCAAGTTCCTGGTTGGTACCGTCCAGGTTCTCGGTCTTTTCTCTCTCGGCGAGATCATTGGCAGAAGAAAGATTGTTGGCTACCGGCACCACTAGGTGGTGTCTGTGTAGATAAAAATACATAAACACTCCCCAAAATTAAAACTATAGTGTCATCATAAGGTTAGATGCGTAGATGGGGATTACAGTAACCAAGGCCTGCACCGTATTTGTGAGAAACCCGGCTTTTGAGGTAGATCCTCGAATTTGGACCTAAACGAGTTGATAGACTCTATTAGGTCTGATTACTATCTTTTTCAATTTTTACTTTTATCCTTTTTTTTTTTTTTTTCTTTGTAGAACTCTATGAAGTATCCCTTTACCATCCTATCATACCCACCTGATTTCTTGACAAAGCTCTTTGAATAGGTATTGTGATAAAATTTTTTTTTTAATAAAATAAAAAATAAAGCATAGACAGCTATCTATTTAGAGAACAGAAGAATGATAAAAACTGCAGTCAGACCCTTCCCCAGACTGCGCGTCTTCTATCGTTGTTACTCCACAACGGGAACTCCAAACGCTGATGACAGAATTAGCAAAAGCAATCATAACAAAGCTAGCGATAAAATCCACGACTTTCAAAACATAGCACCTCATGTTCGGTGGTTTTATGCGACCGACGTGCCAATTCGCAAACCACATTTGCTAAACTGGACTCCATCTTCGGCTGCCAGCAAATTCACGCCGTTCAGCCCGCACGATTCGCGCTTGCTTGAGACGACTTACCAGAAGGCCATCAAACAGATCTTGGGCGGCAACAAGCCTGATGTTCCCAAAGTCCACGTGCTAGAAGACCAGCTGTTTGAGGTCGATCTGCTTGAACGGTCGTTGTCGCCAGTGTACTGGAGTGGCCCTGTGTTCGAGGTCCGTCGCGGCACTTGGTTCATTTCCGAGGGAAACAAGCCGCTAGTGCCATGTCCGGAGCAGCTCGCCGAAGAGATTGAACAGCTACACGAAAAATATCAGCAATTGAGTGACGCGAGCGGTGGTGGCGCATCTGCGGACCAGAAACTACAGACCGAGACATCTTTGCAGGCCAGCAAGGAGAATAGCGACAAGGAGGAGCAACAACAGCAACTATACGAGCTAAAAACCCTTGTTAACAGTGACAACATTGCTAAGAGACAACTCACCCCAAAGGAAAAGGGCCGGCTGGACTACTTGCTTGAGGAAAAGGAGAAGATGGATGAAGATGAAGAGGAGCAAAAGTTTGTGACGTTTGACAACAAGGGAAATTCTGCATGGGTGGTCTCGAATGACCTTGCTTCCAAGGTGCTGCGCAAACTGGTTCTGATTGGTGGAACCAAGCTGGTTCGTGGATACCGTGACACCCAGCAGGATCCTGACAAGTCTGAATCAGAGACGGTGCAGGATGAAAGGGCCGAGCTGCAAGCCAAAGACGCGGACCGGGGAGAAAGCGAGCTTGTCAGCAACGAAAGCCGTCCGGCGTACCGCGATGTAGACCACCTTGTGCTCTGTGTACACGGTATTGGCCAGCGACTTGGCCAGCGCATCGAGTCGGTTAACTTTGCGCAGGACGTCAACGTGTTCCGCAAGCTGCTCAAGGAGGTGTATGTACAGAACGAGGAGTTGCAAGATCAGGTCCGCACCCATACTATTAGTAATCATAGCAGTCGGCTCGGGCGCATTCACATGGAGGAGTACTTTAGTAGCAAGGAAGGCGCTCACGACAATGCCACGAATCACCGCGTGCAGGTTATTCCGCTGATCTGGCGGCATGAGATTCAATTTGGCATGACGCGTGACGACATTGAGCAGCGATCCACTGGCAACGAGGACAAGGCGCAGATAGCATCGGAGGTGAGCCTTGAGGATATCACGGTTGAAGGCATCACGCCCTTGCGCAACATCATTGGCGATGTTGTTTTGGATGTGCTGCTTTTTTATCAGCCGCAGTACCACGCCCAGATTATCCAGTCCAATATTGAGCTGCTCAATAGCACCTTCCGGAAATTCTGCGACAATAACCCGCAATTTGCGAAAAACCCGAAAGTAAGCATTGTTGGCCACTCGCTGGGATCGGCAATTGTTTTTGATATCCTGTGTGCGCTGCAGTCGGAAGCATCTAAAGCCAACGATACAAATAGCAATGCATCTCGGCTCGACTTTACGGTTGACAACTTTTTTGGCGTGGGTAGCCCCGTGGGAATGTTTCAACTGCTCAAGGGTAACCATTTGGTAGGACGCACCATCAGCGCAAATAAAAACAGCAATAGCTTCACTGGCTCTCACAACACAGTGAGCCCAGCTGTCAACAACTATTACAACGTTTTCCATCCATCTGACCCCGTCGCTTACCGAGTAGACCCACTTGTCCACCGCGAGGCTGCGTCGCTTGCGCCCAAGCTGGTTCCATTTGCGGAGGGGTCATTTCCCAGCCAGATCCAAGCGCTGCAACAAATGTCAGTGAAACTCGCGTCCGAGGCAACCAACATGTGGAATATGGCTGCGAGCATTCTTCCTTCGACGAACAAATTCACGGAACTGCTGAAACGGGGTGAGGCTGCAGTTGCGGCCTCAGTGCCGAATAAGAAAACAACGCCAGATGGTAAGCGCATCGAAACTGACGCTGAGGGCAAGCGCGCGCTCAGTGCCAAGAAACAGTTCGAGAGTATTTCCCCTGAAGTACAAGCCGAGATACGGCGCCGCCTTAAGGCGTTGAATCCCGCGGCCGGACAAGTTGATCACAGTCTTCAAATGGGTCCCCTGGACATTACGCTGGTGGCAGCACTAGCATCGCACGTTTCGTACCTTGAAAGTGCTGATTTTGCCAACTTTGTGTTGCAGAGCATTTACACGGCAGCAAGCGAGAATCCAACAGAACAGGACTAAGTAAAACAACATTTTATCAATGAGATTTGATGCTAATTCTTTTTTTTTTTTTTTTGTGCAAAGAGCACCGACTAAGTCCGACGCCCAATTAAGGAACGGAGCTTTGAGGCCACGGCCGGTAGACTTGCTTTTTTATTTTGAGTTGGATGAGGGTTACGGAACTAGCCTGTTTGGGGGCAAACCAGTAAAGGTGGGAAACCATCAGCTAGTTTTGTGTTTTTTCTTTTTTCTTTTTTTTTTTTGTTTCAGCGGTAACTTTTGTCGGAGTCTGTGACTCTCAAATTGTCGACAATTAGCGAGACAAAGCCGTTTGGTCAATGTCTGCCTAGGCTCCTCCCCAATGACCACGAAGGAGGGGGCCCTGTGCAAGTCTGTCCTAACTGCCCCAGAGCGGTCTTTGCGACCGTGTTTGAGCGCATCGGGCGCTCTGCGCTGGGCTTCCCTTGGGAAGTAGCCCGGTCAAGTCCACGCCAAACGGTTCTCGCAATGACAACCCAGTGTGTTCTGCATTGTTAAGTCCAAATCCAACCTCGTTTTTTCAACTATTTTCATGATCTTGAAAAATAATAATAAAAAGTCAATAAATACAAAACCAATGAATAAAAATGAATAAATAAATAAAGTGAATTAAAAAAAAAAAATAAAAATACAAAAAAGGATATAAATACCACATGCTTTCCCGCTGAGTTTCCCTTCTGCGGTTTCCCTTTTTTTCTTTTTTCCTACCAAAACTAATTACCGTTATATCCATATACAGCCAGGAACCAGCAAAAAGAAACCCCCCGACCATTCATTAACATCAGCATTTCTACCTTCTCAATACTTTTCCGAAACCTCATTTCCATAATTCCATAATGGCTTCCGCTCCCTCCGCCAAAATCATTAAAAAGCGTCAGGGGATTGATAACATCACCCGGCTTCAGATTTGCCATTTTGTCGCCTCACGCGCGGCGCCGCCATCGACCAAGATTGTTAAAGAGTGGGCAGAATCGACGTTTGGCCGCAAGTTCCCACAGTCGACCATCTCAACGCTTCTACGATCCAACGGCCTTCAGATCAAGCAAGCAGGTGGCCGTGGCCGTCGTTGTCGTCCCAAGGACGCTGCTGCTGACGCCGAAGCTGACCCATCCTGCCCGCAAAACAAGGCTGCACAAAAGTCGGAAAAAACCAACCTTCTAATCTCGCATCTCAAGCTGCTTGCAGACGGTCGCTGTCGTGGCCGGTCATCTGACCACCCAGAGATTGAACTAGCGTTTCTCGAGGAGACCTATCTGATGCTTAAACACCGCAAGCAGAAAATCACCATCTCATGGTTTCACCAGTTAGCGCGGCAACTATTTAAAGACAGGAACGAGCCGTTTCCCAAAAACATCTCGCAGTTTCTGAATCAGATTTATGACAAATATTATTTGATTAACGTGGTGTATAAACACCTTTTCACCCAGCTGCCGTATGAGTCAATGATCACCAAGCTGAGTGCCATGTTCCCAGAGCTGGGGCCGGCCCAAGCAGTGTCACCACATCATATCCAGCAACAACTGGACCAGCAGCAACTACAGGAGGCTCAGCCGCATCAAGCGCGAGAGTTCCGCCCTGTGCCACATTATGCATCGCGTACATCTAGTCTTGACCACTATCCCGAGTCGAATCTCCGCAGCGACATTAGTGTGCGAGAAGAGACCCACGACAGCAACATCAAGGAAGAGGACACTCAGGAAGTATCTCAATCGCTTGGTCCCGGCTTGACCGAAACCATGGTTATTCCGACGCTGAGTAGCTCCATGCACGCGCCCGAGCCGCCCGAGCCCACTGAACAGCACCCCTTACCACCGCATGTTTACGCAATCCCGTCAATGTCATCACAGTCCAAGTTTCCGCCGCAGCCACACCCACCCAAGCCCGAGAGCTTTGGCCCGACTGCAGGCCCTGCGGCCCACATATCATTCTCGCTCATGTCTTCGTTCACAGAGTACCAGAATGGACTCGACGGTGACTACAACATGCTAATGGATAATGTATACATCCAGTAATCGGGGGGAGAGAAATTTCTTTTAACCCAAATTGTGTAATTAAATTGATGGTTTTATCATCACCTTTTGAATTAATAATATTTATTTTAATGATCATTAAAGATGACTCGTCTCGGCTGCATTTGATGTGGGCCACATACCCTTGGGAGCCCTCCCAAGGTCGATAGCCGATGCATGAAGACTGTGTGAGCCTCGTCTTATTAGAGACGGTAGCATATCGCCCAGATTGCATATAAGAAATAAAAAAAAGTCGATTGAACTCAAGAACGGCGTCAACTACTATGACGTAGAAGCCACCAACGTTTGATCGTTCTCTTTCCTTTTCTGGGAGGTGGGTGTTGACTCAGAATCTAGCTACAATGACTGTACTATAGCAAGCACCGATCAATTCATGTTCCAGGCAAATACTGTTGCTGATCATTCAAAGTGGTAATAGCAATTGCAAAAAGATAAAATTAAAAAAAAAAAAAATTTACTAAAATTTTCTAGGTTTTTTTTTTTTTTTTTTTTTTTTTTTTTTTTTTTTTTTTCTTTCAACAGGGTATGCAGTAAAATATTAACTAGATTTGATCTACAAGTCTGGTGCTGCTTGATGTATTGATTTTACAGCCTTGCGGGCCTCAGCTTGTTTAGTTCATGCTGCTGCTTTCAGGGCTTGTACATCAAAGCGGTCCTTTTTCTTACAAGAAAAGAAAGAGAAAAGAAAGAAAAAAATAATAATATTATTATATTGGATGTGGCTTGTTACACATTTGCCTAGCGACGCTGGAATGGGCAGATTCATAAAATCATTTTATTGGTATTTGTTTCATCTTGGTGGTTAATTCTATAGTTTTGTGTATACATTTTTACTAGATTGTGTTGTGTCTCGTATCCCTAGTATGTTATAAGAAGGATGGATCGGTGCCTGATGCCAGACTTGCTGGATTTTAACTGCAGTTTTAAGTATAAAAGGGTTCTTGGGTTGCACAAGTGGCCCCCTTTTTTCCATTTTTTTTTTATTGCAGCCATCAACCAGATGTATCAATGGTTTTGCGATACCAAAATAAATAAATGAAATGAAAGAAACTAACATTTCTTATTTTTTTTTTTTTTTTTTTTTTTTTTTTTTTTTTTTTTTTGTGAATTGACCGGGTTTATCACCAGATTGGTGGCCACAGGTACCAGCAAGCCATGCTGCCAGAGCTGCTTAAACCACGATAAAACCGGGTGGCTTCAAGTAAATCTCAATCTGGGTCCTCCTCTAAATCGCTTAGTTCTATTAACCCTTCATTATTAAGTTTTTTTTTTTTTTTTTTTTTGAATGTACCGGTATACAGTGTCTACTCATTAACTTGCTAGCACTAACCCACATGTTCTGAAATAAACCCGGGTATGCAGCGCCCAGTCGGTAGCCCCCGGGGCTAGTAAACCTTACTCCCTTGCGGAATTCAATTTCCGGGACTCCTAACCTCCCTCCTCCCCCCACAAAAAACAAAAAAAAAACAAAAGTCATGACTATGGATGTCGTTTTTTCGTACTCGGATCTGGTTAAAAGCCTAGAACTAACCTGCTTCTTCCTTGACTTGCAAAAAGGGGGCAGAATATCCAGGCAATAAAAGAAACTCCATAATAAAATAAAAGAAAAAGAAAAAATCCAGAGAGACTCGACTTACATTGAAAAAAAAAAAAAAAAAAAAGAAGCATGGAAAAGGAACAAATTTCCCGGATATTCCGAGTTTTTCGGATGCTCCCGAAGGGATGGCATCATCCAGGCATATATACTTATGGCACTACCAGGACATGGGATGGTATTTCTTTTTTTTTTTTTTTTTTTTTTTTTTTTTTTGGGGAATAGTAGATGGTACTAATACACCTGGGAGAAACAATCACTAACCTTCAAGTCGAGATAATGGCAACAATCGTCCAAAAAAAAAAAAAAAAAAAAAAAAAAAAAAAGAAACAGAAACAGACCCTTTTGAACAATGCGGAGGTAATTTTACCTGAATTGTCCAGACCACTTTTGGTATGGTTCTTGTAGGACCTGGATATCAATCCAACAATAATCCCCCACTATTACCATATTCGAATATGCACTAGCGTGAGTAAACCGGTTTTTTTTCTTTTTAATTTTTTGTTTTTTACTTTCATTGTTGTCATGGGCTGGATAGCAATGAATCCCCTCGGTCGGGCCTCAGGTTCCGTACCTATTATACATAATTGCTTATACAAAAATTCCATTTGGAAAAGGAACAAGAAAAGAAAAGCTCCCTGGCTGGCACCGGCCAATGCTACTGACAGGTTTCAGTACTAGTAAATGAAAATCAAACGGCTGTAGTTGGCGGGTTCCTTAGTCCTCTAGCTGCCAAGCTCCGGTATAAAATCTCTGTGGCTTATGCCTAAACAGCTCCGTAGACCAGACATTTGCCGATAGTTGATTGTGCTGATACCACAAAGGAAGTGGGTGAATGCGGGTCCATGCGACCGCTGAGTTCAATTGGACCCTTTTTAGTTTAATTATTATTTGTAGACCTATACTTGTGAGACAATTATTCATATTTATTTGTAAAAACTAGTTTTCAATATTCTTTTTCCTTCTCCCTTTGGCCATATGGCTAGTACATGCGAACGGCGACACCATCGTTGCCGCCAACACTCATGGTCAAAGCTGCATTCACCTTTTCCTCACCTTCAAACAACCCCGGCTTTTTCTCCAAGCGCTCAAACGTCTGGAGCAAGCGCACCACTGTGTACGAAGTTTCCGTTAGGGCAAACTGCTGACCAAGGCATATCCGGGGACCGCCATTGAACGGCAAAAAGTCCCAGTGATGGCGTTCACCCGGCTGTTGGCGCTCCCATCGGCTCGGGTCCCATACTGTTGCATCCGGGCCCCAGATTTTGGGGTGGCGATGCATGTTAAACACGGAATAATGCACGTACGACCCCTTTGGAACAAAAATAGGGCTCTGGCCATCGGGCCCGCCGCCTACTGGCAGAGTGGTATCGCAAACGGCCTGACGGAAATTGTTTGGAACTGTGGGATAGAGGCGCAAGGTCTCGTTAACAACATGACGCAGGTAGACACAGCGTTTTAATGACTCAAAGGTAATTCCCTCAGTGTTGGTGCCATCGCCAAAAGTGCCAATAATTTCCTTGCGCAAACGTGCATAAACTTCAGGGTGCAAGGACAGTTCCTTAAAGATAAACGAAAGCAACGAAGCGGTGGTATCCCGACCAGCCAAAAGAATGTTGAGGGCCTGGTTGCGCAGGGTTTCGGGGTCGCGCGTCTCTTTGGTGAGTTCGTCGAGAAATATGTACGAGTTGGGCTGGCTTTTCTTGTCCTCGTTGGCGCTATAACGGTCAATGGCCAGCTTGACGTAGGACGCCGTAAAGTCTTTACACAGCTGGCAGTCGCGGCGCATTTGCTTGCTGTTGAAAAGGCTGTAGTAATCTTGGGCCACCAGTCTGAACGCCAGCTCATGCTGAGCGCGGTTGAAGGCATTGCCAAATTCGAGAGCCTCGGGGATGCGCGGGTTACCGCCGCTAAGGATATCCACAGACTCGCCAAAAAGAAATTCGGTTGCCGTGTCAATCGTCAGGTCAAAAAAGAGCTTTTGAATGTCAACGTAGCCGGATTGCGATGTTTCTTTCACGGTATTGATCAGCTTAACCAAGTGACGCTCAATGCTCTCAACGTGCGAAATCTGCTCGCGCGTAAACTGCGGGCGTAGCATGGCGCGGGAGTGCTGCCACCCACTACTGTCCAAGGTGAAAATACCATCCCCAAGCAGCGGGTAGAGTGCCTCATGTCGTCTTCCCAAACAGAAATCTTTGAATTGCGTTGCCAGCACGGCCTTGATATTTTCGGGGTCCACGGTCCAAAAGACATACTGGCCGAGCATCTCGCGGCGACCGGTTAGACGCTCCTCTTTCAAAGCTTGATCATATATATAATGAGGGAAGCGCTGGTTTTTGATAGCAATACATAAACCAATGAACTGCTTGAGACCAAACGGCGGTTGATAGCGGGTTTGGGGCATTTTGATGCCAGGGAACCTTTTGCGGTTTGTGTAAACCCGAACACGGTACTTGACGTCCGAGCACGCAGGGATGATGAGCATTAACGCAAACAATGCGCCAATGCTAAAGAGAGCCAACTGCCACACAGAGTAGTCAGAGGGCTTAATCATTTTTGTATCAAAGAGAAGGTGGTTGCAGCAATAAGCAATAATCTGGGATATGGGTCATATCCAATTTGCAATGTCAAGTGGGGCCTTGGATTCAGAGAAAGAAAACTACAAACGGATTGCTCGAGGGCGTGGCATTAGTCGAGTATTTATATTCTTCGGTGAGCAGTTAACATGATTTGTGCCATGTTGATCATTTGTTGGGCCCGAGTCTGTGAGTCGCGTGTAGACTCATCCAATGCAACGCGGGGGAAGTGAATCATTTTTTTTTTGGCTGTCAGAACAAGTCGCGGTTAAACTTGCCAAAAACCTTTTTTTAGCCTCAGGGCACCACAACCACTGCCATTGTCTCTCCATAGTTTGTACAGGCATCGGCCTATTGTTGTTCCGTCATCTGCAGACTCCTACTACCTGTCGGCCAGAAGGTCATGCCAGTTTCCTCGATATCAGCATGTCAACTGACTTAGAAACTACAAAGAATCACAAAGAATTACACTTTTACCAGTTTGGTTGCGTCGAGGGGAACACCGCAAAAGAGGAGTGAATGCGGATCAGGCACCATTGTAAACTCAGTTGGGAGCCGTGAACTGAAACGCTGGTCAATCACTTTGTCAGTAAGAGTTCCAAACAGATTCTCATTTGTTGTGTTATCATCCTCCTCTCATACCAACATTGATTCTCTCCGAAGCAACTGCTTGTTGTTTGGTCCTTTTCTCGTTTAAATACAACTACACACAGAGGGCAATAATACTCAGAAATCAAATCAAATACACCCAGCAATGATCAATTTGTTACTTTTGTTTGAAACGGTTAGCTCAAACTTTGGGTGTCGGCTTGTCTTTGAGGGGTCGACATTTCGGGAAAACCGTGTCGAAAATGCTCAACTCAAATTGGCATATGAAAAAAGCCATACCAACTAATCGGCTTTCATAAGAGAATCTGAAACATTTGTCCATCGGCTCAAAACAGATGATTTATAAATTGCAATTTGCATAATTTGTGTGCTATTGGCGATGGCAAGTTAGAAAGCAAACGATTTTGATGGTTTTGATTTCATGACTGGTACAATTGTATATAAACATCAACATTGCCGAACCAGAGTCTCATTAAATACATACCGTAGGTTTACAGTTTATCATATTCAATTAGAATATTACTCTAGTATCTAAAAGTTATAAAATAGAAGCAATCTAAATAACAAGAATACAGATGCAAGCGAGTTGTTTCTTTCGTTCTGCAACACTGATCATGGATCCCAACAGATGATTGGGAGTTTGGCATTTGATGGCACAAATTCTTATATGAATAACTCCGGAGTTATAATAACAATATATCACCTGAGCAACTAATATCAGAGATTGACAAATAGCAAGCCCAACCAACGGATCTAATCAATCTAACCGTTAACAAATAGGGGTGGTAAGGAATCTAGTTACTTTCCCGCCGCACCAAGACTCTTGTTGGCGTTAATAAGGACATTTGAAATCAGGCTCGGGGCGGCACCTTTCTCAAGAAGTTGCTTTCCGTAGGATCTCAAGCGCAATCTAAATCATGTTCGGCTGTTTACAATTGCTCTCATCATTTAAAAACGCTTCTGTTTTACTAACCTTTCTTTGGGTAGTTCTAAATGGAACCATTTTTAAATGGAATTTAAAAAGGTTTCAAACGTTCCCGTATCTATAGGAACATTTAACAAGTAGTTCTTTTAAGTTGGTAGTCTGCTGTGATATATCTTAGTTGGATCGAAATAAGACCTAACAAAGATAGAGTGCTGTTTGTGATTGAAAAGGATTATGATATTTGACTTGTGATTTTGTGTTTTTCACAGCCTTGCTTGTGAAATAAAAAGAATTACATAGCATGAATATTTGGCTTCATTACATTAGCAATGTACATGTATACCAGCTACCTGTCAATGGTAAGATATAAAAGTTTGCACCATAAAAGGGCAAACTACCTCTTATGATTTGATTGCGCTACCTTGCTACAGTAGCTAACAGTAGAAATGTTGACAAAACTACTCATAAACTTTGAAGTGTGTTGCGGATATGCTGTGGCCTGGGTCAATAATTTCACACTGAGTTTGACTACAGAGGAAATACAGAAGATCCAGGATATTGCCTTGTGTGAAATAGTACGTGCTTTTGAGTCATCTCTAAGACAATGCAGCGTGAGTTCAATATCTTGCTCTAGACATCAGGATGGGGGAAATTTACAGCAGATTTGCTACATGAGCCATGAGCGATTTAAGCTTAAAAAAAGTCCCATAGAACAGCACCGACTATCCACGGACGCCATTCTTGAGCAGTTATTTAAAAACCCAAGATGGACGTTATAGATGGGAATATTTCCAAGAGCAAGCCACCACCTTGGAGTTGGTCTTGATACATTTGCATTAAGCTTACGCCACAACCCAAAAGCTGAAAAGTGTGTAGTGTTTTTATCAATAAAGTTATGATTTTGTACAAATGAACTATGACTTAACACTTGGGATATATGGTCAATATTTTTTTCAATCACTATGTAATTAAGTCTTATGAGGCAACGATCGAGTATTACTGTGACGGACTGTTACTTGACCTCAATATTGCTTGTCGTTTTCCCGTCACTATTAATAGCACAGTTAATCTAGATATGATATATATATTAGAAAACTGCTACTATTTGCCATTATTCTCTACAACTTCTCGGATTATAATTTCGGTACTTGTGATACTTCTGACAAAAGCTCGGTGTGCTTCAAAAAGCATTTCTTTGACGCAATACTATGGTCAATTGCATCTACTGCATTTGAAACGATCTTGACTTCCTCAATAGATATTTGGCTCTATAATAAATGCTTCTCTTAGAAGCATTGTGCCAGCAGAACGCGAAAGTCTTCTAAGATTATGGTCTATTATGGGTATACTATAGAGTATACATAGCTGGAAGAGTGTCCGATGCTCCAATCCAAAAATACTGTCCGCCACACTAGTTGCTGCCAACGACCAAGATATTTAATATGGAGATTTCCTATCAACGAAATATTAAAAACTCAGATAAATGGATAGAAAAGCTACTTATTGCCCTGATACCTAGAAGTTACATAAAGGCCACAAACGGCCTTAGACAACAAAAATCCCTTGTTATTATCAAATAAAATTGCTAAACACAACAATGACGAGTGGCTTTTGAAACTATTTTTATAACATCTCTTTAAACCCATTTTTCTAAGTTATCTTGTAATCAGAAGAAGTAATATCAGTAGTTTAATGATTTAGTCATGTCCTAAATGCTGTTTAGTTGCTATTTGGCGAGACAAAGCTCCAGTTGGAAGGAACCAAAGCAGTACTACTCTTTGGTTTTCTAAAATTTTGTGCAACAAACCTTATTAAGGTTTCAAATTTAGTCGTAAGCTAATTGAAAAACCTTTACAAATTTAAACCAACGTTTGGCTGTGTCGCTTCATGTATTATAGCTTCTTTTTTTCTAATCAATTTAATTCCTGAGCGAAATTGGAATGAAGGGGCTTTTAAATTAGAAGATGGATAATCAGTTTATTGTTCTTGCATTAAATCAAGAAAAGATTATTGGATGTGAATCCATATACAATCTAATAGGAAAACTAACAAAAACTACCAACACACAGTATTAAATATCATGTAGACAGAAGGTCTAGTAAGAGGTTCTTAATCATATGCCTAATGATTCGATGGTTTAAAGAATCCCGAAAGTACTTCATGAACATTATATAACAACTAGGTTAGGAGGATACGCTGAATCAGTTTAGCTCTTGACCACTGATGATAGAGAATGGATATCTAGACACATAACTTAATAGAGCAACATTAAGTCTTGTCTCGAGGGTTATGTGGTATGAACTTTTCAGCATATAGATGAAACGTACGTTAATACTTCTATAAGGGCTCTACAGCTAACCTCGAATATAACATAGCATGTTAAAATGGGACCCTTATTAGATTAAAGGCCAATACATGGAATGCCATTGGTCGTAAAGAATCAATAAAAAAACATTAGGAAATCCATTAAGATCCAATGGTAACTAGCCTTATGAGCCCAGCTCTGTTACAGAATCCTCTTAAAATGTGGGTTGCGACTAATGAAAATCCCTCGTACTTTTCGAATTTAGTGTGTGCGGATACATGTTTAAAACAAATGATACAAGAGCCAGATAAGTCTAAACTTTTTCTCTTTTTTATGCGATAGGATATCTAGATTTATTAACGATGCTTGCTATGTGTCACGTAATTTTCTTTATTTTCTCGCTTACTTGGCGTTGTACAGCCACCTAACTCCTCTATTTCTAGTGTCTTTCAATAATACTTAACATAGCATTATGACTAGTAACCACGAAACAGTGAGACATTTAAGATAGTCGTGAGTTTTATAACGCTAAAAAAAGTAAAAAATAATGCTAGACAAACTAACTATTTAATTACGGAACAAATGCAGACCAACGCGCTAATATTGAGCTAAGAACATTTGTTTATAGTAGTTGGGTTGGTAAAGACATTAGCTTTTTGATGGAATGCATATAAATCCTATTCTCGCAATATATATTAATTCAAGTTATTTACCGGGCTCCAGTTCATTATGCATAGCATTGATGTAAACGAAAAAAACCGGATGTATGTATCAATTTCTACCGTAAGTCTCTATCCAGGCTTAAAAGGTTTTTACCCGATTAGATAGTTAAATAAAAGGCCACAACACCTTCTCAGGTTCAGCTAGAAACCTTATTCAGAACGTGGTATCTCTCGCAAGTCCTTTTGGTCTTCAGGGTAACATTTAGAACTACAACTTAAAAAAAAACTCAGTAAACGTTGCAAATACTATGCTGAAACTATTGGTATTATAATTTCTGGATCCATACTGAAGTTGCGATGTCAATACTAATTACTCAGAACTTTGATAGCTGGAGTACTTTGGATATTTGACACCAAACCAAACTCTAAGCCTCCACCATAATGGAATTATCCGTGCTTGGTGGGTACTATTAAGTTTAAACGTGAGTTTAAAGGCATATTACAAAAAGATAAAAGATAACGTCACATTCAATCTTGTTGCTATGGCTGTGCACTATAATAAGCTCATGGCAGGAGAAGATTATGACTGATTGAAAAAAACTTGTTGGCAGCTCATCGAAGGCTTGACGTAAATGCGTTTCAAAAAATACTTTTAGCTCCACAATTTTTCTTACTCCTCTATCCAGCTAATTTTGTTTAAAAGTTGAGAAACAACAATGCGCAACTCCCTGTAGCTTGTTTGGTCTTGTCGCTAGACCAACTTTTTGTGCCTAAAGATGCTGGAAGACATATTCTTTTGAACTATGAGTCCGCCAGTATTCTGGATCCAACTTTACTTTTTAGTCGTAGCCAAGACCTAAACAAAGTGGGCTGCCACGAGTTTTGAGTTAGTGGCCAGCCAGTAGCTTTTTCATTGCCTTAACCAATACCCTAGAGGTTCGGGTGATCGAAATATAACCAAACACAATCATTAACCCTATAATAACGTATGAGGTTGCCTTTTTATTTAATATATGTACACATTTCTTTTGATAGGCTGAGTCTACAGCTGATACTTCTAACTCGTAGTGTTGTACGGATATTGTCAACCGTTTTATATCATTGACAAGCAACCAAATACTGCTAGCAAAAAGCCACTTTCGACGAGTAAATACAGACTGTATGACTTCAGAGGCATTATGGTATATGATAAAACACAACAGTGCTGGACAAAGTTTTATGAGGTACCAGAGCAACGGCGAAAGATATTTGTGGCGTAACAGAGCATTTGCAAGATATATAATCAACCTACTTAATGGTAAGATATGTGGGTGTAACTTTTTTTTTTTCTTTTTTTTTTTTTGATTTCATGTCCTAATTGCCGTTTTAATTTTTTTTTTATATTCTTAGGTTTTGACTAGCCCATGGAGTTTGTTATTTTAAGTGTATTTGATATGTATGTGGGGCGATCGAGACTACTTTCTTTTCAACAAAAAAAAAAATGGAACGAACGGCTTTTAGAATAGAAACCAAAAAAAAAAAAAAAAAAAAGAATTATAAACCAAAAGAAAAAGGTTTATGCACCTCCACAAAAAAATAAGCAACGTAAGTCCATAGTTAAAGAAAAAAATAAATGTTAAGAATTCTGTCCAATAGAAGAAGAGCTAAGAGCGCATTCGCAAACCCCCCGTTCTTAGCAGCAGCTTTGCTGCAAGGTAATAGCTTACTCGCTGATTAGCTGTGAGCTGACTTGAGAAACCAAAGTAGAAAAAAACAAAAAAAACAATCATATTTGAGCTTTGCAAAGTTTTTTTTTTGATGACACTCCGTTCAGACGATGTACAAACTGTTAAAGTATTTAAAGTTGCGTGTATTATGGGCGGCTAAAATCAAAATAGATCACGTTGCTTGAAACCCTCCAATATGTCTCTAGGAAAGCACAGGTCTTTAGCATTTGAGACATGGTTCAAGAGTTTTGTTGATGCCAGACGATAGATGGAATTAATTTTGGTTTCTTCTGACACGATTCATTCTACCTACGCACTTTAAACCGCAGAAAGCTGTTCACACATAGCACGATAGTCAACGCCAATGTCGCTCATAATGATGCCAAATAACTGTCAAGTTGTTTGACTTAGGGTTAAATACCGACAACCAGTTCAATCAGTTAATTTCATGGGCCAACCTAATTGGATTCGACAGTCTGTAGCATGTCAAGTACCTGTTACAATCACATAATCACGACTGTACAACATCCCACTGCCCAGAGTTCGTTTCTGCGTGAAAAGCTGAGGTGGTACAGGCTACGGTACTTTTGACTTTCTTGATGTGACAGTATAGAAAGCGATGTCAGTAACAACAAAGCAGTGATCTTATAGCTGACCTCAGACCCCCAATTGATAACCAGCTTAGAGCTAACCAGATTATTTAGAATTCACATGAGTGCTATTAAAGCTTGTAATCACCGCATCTGGTTTAGACTAAAGCTTCGTGGCAGCGCTTTTACTTAAAGCCGTCGAGCATTGCTTTTTCACTTCTACTAACCTATTTTCTTTTTATCCCTTATTTCAAAAAAAAAATTTTCCCTGGGAACTTGTGCGTCTGGGTTAAGAAATGAACGTCGTCATCGCAATAGCGGCATTGGGGTTCCGATTCTCCGAAAATGTAGACATACCACATGCTGGTAGTCGCACTTGCAGCCTAACCTGTTACTAAGCACTTAAATTAAAACAGGAAATAATTTAATTATCCAGTATTAATCGTGTAACCCTAGCACAACGCATAAACTAATTACATAAGATTAAAAGAAGTGATATAATGTGGTTAACAAAAGCTTTTAAAAAGCACCAAGCACTTTGTATGCGAGGATGAAATTGAAAAAATGCTGCTCTGTGTCACATACCAGGTTTCAGCACTTTTGTATATTTAATTTGATCGGAGATTTTAGATGCTTAGTTCCCAATATTCGTTTAGTGGAAGTGTGCTTCGGGGCAGGTTAGACCAGTTCAAAGAAGGCCAACTGCATGTATTTCCGGTATCGTACGATAGCTAATTGATGGCTGATAATGACCGCTTCATCTATAAACCTTTATTTGGGTTGTCATCCCAGGTTTTTGTGAAACATGTATAACATGGTAGAGTGACATTTATGGTAACCTTTGGTGGTCTATAGATTTCAGAAACATCCTGCTGGTAAGGAAAAAAATAAAAGCCAAATCAAATGACGGAGCGGTTTTCCGATTTCTAAAGATCAACACTAAAATTGCCGAAATCAGACTCATTGTTCAAACAAGGCAACTAACAAATGCAAAATTAAAAACTTTCAAGAAATCCACGCCTTCCCTAGTTAAGAAAGATGTACAGGTGCATACAAAACCTAAATACCTATAATTTTTTGGTGTTAATAAGTATAACCCCTTAACTTATACACCAAGCCCTGAAAATTACGTTAACAACAACAGTATCTGTTTTAACCGGACAGCCAACCTACAAGCCCATAACTCTCTAAAAACAAGTGAGAAAAATATGCTGTTTAGCAACACCAATTGCTATCTATATACCTTTATAGCACATAAGAAGTGTATGGCTGGGGTTAAATTTCCTGTGATGGTGAGCTCTGGATTATTCTTCTACGCACAAGTGGTAAACTAAAGACTTTTATTGCAAGTTTTTAAATATTTCTTCAAGTATAAAAACCAAATTGTGTTTATTATTTTAAACAGTAACCCATAGTGTCAGTACAGCCATACCATAATCAACATACCAGCCAACTCTACCTACTAACCTCGTGTACTTAACCTAATGCCCACAAGTTACGGTTGATTCGGTTATATGTGATCGGCTGCAAGGCATTTATGCCCAAATGCTTCAAGCGATTTCGGCATTGCTGGTTCAGTTCAACGACTTTGCAACTCATATACATGCTGAAATAATGCTACCTTTAAACTAAATCTAAAGATATGTAAAAAAAATTTAAGCTTCTATTTATATTTTCCAGTTATCATCAGGAAGGGACAGGTGATTTAGTGGAAATCTTTTACAAATATGTTCATTTGTTGATAACTTGATCAACTTTTCACTTGATGCATTCAATTTTCTCTTTAGAATTGAACCACTCTTTTACAAGAAAAAGAATTGTATTATTTTTCAGAAAAACAAGTTTTATCCCTGCTGATATATATTTCACTAATTTGTAAATTTTTAAACAGTGTAAAGCTTTATTAAATCGTTAAAAATGCCCAAAAAGAAAATATTCATGCATAAATGTTGTTTTTCTTTTAATAAGCATGAATTCTATAACATAGATCCAGAAGTTTGATAAAGAGTTTCAACAGCACTATCCTTATGTTTCAGTTTCCCTTTCTTCATATAGTGTGTATAGGTTTGACAACTTACTACCTTGAAATCAGGTCTAATAAAAGAAAATGGACAGTGACAATCTTGAAAAATGAATAATTACTAAGGGGAGAAAACAGTTATTTTTTTGACGTATGCTCAAAATTTTACATGGAAAATAAGATTAGAAATCATACAGTATTTTAAGAAAATATTATCTACAAACATAGACTGCAGATAAAGCTATTAATTTTATCTCCGCGGCCTTCTATAATAAAAATACAAGTAAATTTATCAGATCTTAAGAACTTTTCAAAACAATGCTCATCAAAATTAGTGTACTTGGACATATTCTTATATTTATAACAACTTGTAATACTATACCCCAGAAAAACAGGACAATTCAAGTATAAAAACACACCGGAAACATTTCACGTAAATAACGTATACACTTGATGAAAAGTTATTTGAGTGTACGTATGTTTATTTTGCTCTGCACTGCTGAGTGATGACATTATATATCACAATAATCACACTCGAATACCAAGCTTTCTTTTAAAAATTACGTTTATATACATGTTTGACACCTAGACTTGTAATCATCTCCCAAATAGCACTGCTGTCTACCACTTTATCTACCCTCTATGATACATGAACTAATACTTCATTATAGTGAGGCAATTTCCAACTTATAAAAAATAGGTGTAGTTGTGGTAAATTACCATCGTTATATAATGATCTCAGCTTAGTTACTCAGCGGTTTTAGATCATTATTTAACACCTCAGGTGGTAAAGTCATTACAGAGGTTTGCTCAGGTGAATCCCTAGTTTCATAATAACGGGTTAACAATTTCCCGTAAATATCAGAACAACGGACTGGAGCTTAGTTATCAACTCATTATTTACAGAGTATAACCTTCAGAATATCAGCTTGGCATGCACATGGTTCTTCACTGCCCCCGCATGGCCCATCCTTTTGCCGTATACTTTCGCATAGAACTATTTTTGACTTGGTAGATCAAATCCCATCAAATGGAAAGGATCGTCGGGAGCCCTGTGATTTAGCACTCAACGACATCATAACTCCTAAAAACAAACAAAACAAAAAGAATTATTCAAAAAGAAAAATGAAAAAAAGGAGAGAGATAGCAAAGGTTCACAGGCTTTAGACTCATAAGATTTCAAAAGGACATTTAAGCTTGATAGCAACTAGTAGATGATCCCATAGATAACAAAAAGAGTAATTAGTAAAGCAACCAAAAGTTCTGCAGCTGAGAATAGAAACATGCAACATGACCTAGTTATAACCCTGTCTTTGTCAGCCAAAAGCCGCGTTGACATAAATGGGTACCGTAAAACTTTTTTTTTTTTTCTTTTTTTTTTTTTCCTTTTTTGGAATAATTTTTGAGAAGCCTCTGAAAGAACTTGTATATCGCATATTTATTTTTTCTAAAAAGTGAAAAAAGGAGAAATGATAATATAAAAAATGAGAAAATTTTTTCAAGGTCTCATAGCCAGTTCGTAATGTCTTACAGCGAACTTCTAAAAGTAGGTTGTAAATACTGCAAATAAAATATCTCTAGAATTGCGTGGATTACTTTTTGGTTTGTAACAATTAATTCGGAAGCTGACAAAAAAAAAAAAAATCGGTTTGTGTCTAATTTTTGGCTGATACTTTTCAGATTTACTAAAAAAAAAGTACATAGTTTCCTCTACTCAATGTATAGAGTACGCAACATGAGAAGTCCGCTACCATCAAATTCTTTTTTTAAAGGATAATAAAGCAAATATTATGGACAATGGGTTGCAAGTGACATGCCAATCACGTCATCAAAACGTTTTTGCCCGATGGTTGGTGCTCCCCCAAAGTTAGACGCGCGATTTCCAATGCAATATGAGTCCTTAAAGACCCCCAAAGCCCACATTAATAAAGTCACAAGGCTATTGGAACCTTTTATGACCCCTTTATCTTTAAAAAAAATTTTTTTTGTTACGAAAATAATTGATAAATTTTATTCTATATAAATAAAAAATCTTTAGCATGTTCCAAGAAGATCATATCATTCAAGTTCTTTTCGAACAAAATAATACTAGTGATGAAAGAGGTCGACACAGAAACTACGGTAGCAATATTAGTAAAAGTATTAATGCTTTACCGTAGGGGATAGACAATCTTTGTAAGTTTTAGCAGGTCATTTTCAGGGCAGAGAGGATCTAGATTCAACTTTGTTTTGTCTAGGTAACTGATAAGGCCCATAAAAGAAACAAGATTAAATGGTAGTAGCTGCTCCGTAAGCTCCTTGCGAAGCTTTGAAGTTTCATAATTGTTAGGATCCGAGAGTACTTGCGTGGCTTTGAATGTCTTGAAAAGAATGTTTTGTTTCTGAGTCAAAAGAGGCTCTGCATCTACATTTTGGGGTGTATGAATACAGAGCTTATAGTATGTGTTGTGCTCATTGCTAACGTGTGGTACATTGAACAGTAAACGTTGGTGAAAAATGTAGGCCCAGACAATGACACAGGCCGGAAAGAGAAGTTCTCGCGCACATGCAATCTCACTTCCACTAAAACTTTTGGCGGACTCTGTGATGACAAGGTTCCAGACAAAAAATGATGCAGTTGTAATTTTGTTGCATGCCAGGTTCTTTTTTGTCCACACTGTTAGATTATCAATTTCTTTCTGGGTGGGTGTGGAGGTTCCAAACATTGCAAAGGTCTCAATCTGAGAGTCTAGCCAGTTCGATGTATCGATCACAACAAGCTTGCGAAGGTTAGACATCAGATTCATGATAAGTTTAGCACCGTACTCTCCTTCGCTGTACACGCTGTAGTAGGAAGCTTGAAAGGTAACACATAAACTGGTAATACCTTCCCAAATGCGTTGAGGGTACGCATCGTCAGCAATAGAACTAAGTCCACAGCATTTGGGTAAAGCCAAACCATCAGACCCAACTTCCCCAAGACTTTGAAATTGTGCTTTAGATGCATAATCAACTAAAGTTTCAAGAGCGTATGAAATTCGGCCCTGTATATGACTATCAATCAATACAGACGGCTTACTATCCTCCTTACTTGATGTAAGAGTGCTGAACATGTGCTGGTAGTACCTGCAGCCCTTGGCAATCCATCCAATAGTGCATAGTCCAAGCAATACAATATACAGATGGAAAAATGTCCAGCAGCACCGTCCATTCTCAAAATCCATACTGTTAATCTTTGTTCCGTCTTCACCAATCGATGGAATACGAAGCATTGACTTGAGCAGCGACAGTAACGGAATTGTAGCAATAGTTCTCGTTGGGCCTACGGTATGAAAAAACAATTCTGCGCTGGTCGCCTTCCAAAGAGATAACGGGCAGATCATTATCAAGTCAGAGATTAGTATGTGTTCCTCAACTGGTGCTTGAGTAATGAAACTCCGTGCAGCTTCGCAACTATTAATAAAATGTCCAACTCTTATAATAGATTCATGCTTGATCCATGTCATCCACTGGGAATGAAGATCTGCTGAGTTCTTATTGGGAAGGAATGTGTATGCATCTGAGTTGACATAAGCATTACCGAGATGAAACTCTGGCCGTTGAGTGTTCTCGGAATTAAAAACACCACCAAGGCCAGCGTATTGTCTGATATGTGCGTAAACATCTTCGAGAACAGGATGAAAGTATTTCTCCTTGATGTTGTATATGGCATTGTAATTGAAAAGAGATAACAGCGCCAATGCTTGGAAATAACCTAGATTATTCATGATACCACTGACAGAGTCATCAAATACGAGAACACTGCGAATGGAAGTCACAATCCGGCGGAAAGAAGGCTCAAACATTTTATGATCGTATATTGCTGTAGAGAGGCCAAGGTAGATAATGGTGGCGGCAAGATGGGAATTGCAAGTTTCAAGATCAAATGATGGCCGGTGAACAAGATGGTTAAGATGTTCTAGCTTCCACCAAGCGTGCTTTGCATGTTTGCTCATGGTAACGGGATCAAGATATTCGCTGCTATCTGTGAACAAAATATTGTTGATTTCGTGAGTTCTATGCATGCTTGGTACTGCAAAAGCGCGAGTTGATACCTCGCGAGAACCGTTGTATGACAAATAGAGGTCAGAGTGATACATAGAGACTCGCTGCATCCTATCGAGCTCGTTATGGTTGGAAAAACTCTCCTCTTCAAAAAAGAAGGAAATTTTGTTGATCATAGAGTGGCTGTTAGGCCTAATGCGTTTGATGTGAGGATGTCCTGGGAGATCATTTAAGTTGAGATCAAAGCCTTCATGGCAGCGCTTTCTGTTGAGCAAAAGCCCATCGGTCTGAATGTTTACTGGAGCAGTGCTGTTAACATGATTTTGATCTCTGGTGATATTAGCCATGGATGACACTTTCGAGTAGATTTTGGATATACTTGGGAGTGGGAGTTGCTTGATCTGCCCTGGTTGGGGTTGCAGGTATGGCGGTGAGGGGAGTTTAATAAACGTTCGTGGATTTGTTGAAGGGCTAAACTGCGAGTTTGAAGCATTGTTGATACCATGTTGTGATTGTTGTTGTGATTGTTGTTGTAATTGTTGTTGTTGTTGTGATTGTTGTTGTGATTGTTGTTGTAATTGTTGTTGTTGTTGTGATTGTTGCTGCTGTTGCTGCTGTTGCTGCTGTTGCTGCTGTTGCTGCTGTTGCTGCTGTTGCTGCTGTTGCTGCTGTTGCTGCTGCTGTTGTTGTTGTGATTGTTGTTGCTGCTGCTGCTGTTGTTGTTGTTGTTGTTGTTGTTGTTGCTGTTGCTGTTGTGATTGTTGTTGGATCGAATTACGAATGGCTGACGGGCTGATAATACCGTTAGCGCGTTTGAGATGAAACCGCGTCAGCAAGTGACTGAAAATTATTAGCAAAAGAAAAGCAACAAGAAAATAAGGGAAGCCTACTTTTCATAGAGATCACCGCGGGTAAATGAACGATTGCAGGAATAGCAGGTATAGGGTTTTACTGGCAAGTCTGAGTGTGTTAGTCTCATGGAACTGAAGGGTTTTGGAGGTTTTCAACTCACGATTCGCAGCATGCCGCTCCAGGTAATCTCGTCTATTAAATGCTTTCGTGCATCCTTCAAAAGTACAAACGTATTGGCGGTCAGGTTTGGCGGTCATGATATCATCAGGAGAAAGAAGGTAGCGGTCGACAAGTCGAGAAATGAAATATAAAATGCGAAAAAACTAAAGAGGAGAAGAAATTTAATATATAAAGAAAAAAAAAAAAAAAAAAAAAAGGCGAGACCAGAGCGGTGTCTAGATTATCCAATTGAGATTTTTTTTTTTTTTTTTTTTTTTTTTTTGGATTTCCGTAGCTATAGCTACAGTAGTGTCAATGGTTGAATGAAGAAAACAAAAACAAAAGGCCTATTTACTTTTTTCTAGGAAAAAGAAATTTGTGGTTAATCCAGAATTAACCTTTTAAGTGGGCATTAGCAAGAAAGCAAAAAAAGAAAGAAATCTTAAAGCAAAACTAAGAATGAGTAAGCTAAACATCTAACCACATGACTGTTATGCTTTCAGTTTTCAGATCCAAGTGCCAAATGTGGTTGTCTAACAAAATATTTGGTTAAAATACTAACTTAAAAATAGATACCTTGTTGGTCTGCTGTAGCGTGTACGTATGCAGTTGTTTCGGCAAACCACTATAAAATTAAAACCAAAACCGGCATTCAAAATTTATTTGTTCGAACGCCAAAACTTTCCAGAAACTACAAAACTTGGCACAGACATATAATGTTCTTGAAATCTGTATCCTAGCTTGTAGATTTATAAGCATAGCTTTACTATTTCTAAGATTGAGGGTCGGCCTAGGCCTGCCGATAAAAATGAAAAAGGCCATTGAAACAATATAATTGTGCAGGAAATGTCAAATTGCAGTGATAGAACCTTCCATATAATATTTCGCTGCATCTTAGATACACAAATAGTTACCATAGTTTGTTTTAAAGGTAGACCAGGCTTTACAGCATTATTGCTAACCTGTCATGAACTTTTGACAGTTATCAACCTAGTATACGGCAGCCATTTTAAACAGCTTGAAGTTGCTATTTAATAAATGTATGATATATTTTAATAATAATGATGTTAATTAGATAATATTAAAAGATATTTTTGACCGACATATCCAGGGTCCTAACAGAGTAGCATAGATTACCCGTAAGTACTATTATTACTCCATGATAGTCTTACAAAGATCAGCTTCTGGTTTCTGCTAGAGTAGAAACGAACAGGTCATAAACAAGTCTAGACCTATGAAAAAAAGTGCTTTTACAATGGGATTTCTGATAGGTAAATGATTTCTTAATAATGTCTATGCTGGAACGGCAATAAATTGATTATATATCTGATGTCTAGACCAGTAGCTTTTCATCATGTTAAGATAATATAGATGCCAAGTAGCTCTACAATATTGCTGGTTAGGCATGAGCCACACTTAATACATACCAAATTTATCAGCAATTATCAACAGATAACTTTAGCATATTATTGTTACATTAATAACCAAAAGATTGTCGTTATCAGTAACTGGGTTTTAAAAGTCTACTTTCCAGTGAGGTTGGCACCATAAAATTCTTCTATGCTTGTTTGTTTCAGATGTCTAATGATATTCAAGTCCTAAAAAAAGGTCACGCTTATGCAAGGCCGGGATTACATGTAGTGTGTTTGTACCCCCCATGGAGATCCAAAAAGCCCAATATAACTTCATGTGTTGTTAGGTCCCCTCTGCAAATTCCGTAACTAGGTATCATAAACTGGATTCTGGTACTGCAATCGATAGTCTAGAACCTATATAGAAAAGCACTGTAATCCGCTTAATAATTCCCAAACTTTTGTTTGAGAAGGGGGTTTTAAACAGTGATTGCAATCGGGACTTCTAATCCGGCATTCTCTTTAAAGAAATTGGCATTATAGAAAATATATCAGAAATTCCGTTACTTGGATCTTTAATTTACATACGTTCATGTTTTGAGAATTTTTGGATATCTTTTTTTGGACAAGTTCTTTTTAACAAAATAAATGACAGATTATAAAATCACTTTACTGATAATTTTCAGAATTCTGTTAAATCATAACCAATACTGAACATTATTAATGTATCGTTCTATCAGTTTATATGTATATTTCAAGGTACCGTCTCATCTCGGTGTAAAATAGCATTCGTAAATTGGAAAATTGAAATATTCTATAGGTTAAAGATAAACTGATAAATGTGGATCCGTATAAAAATTTACACGGACAAAATGAGAGAGGTAATAAGCAAGTTAGACCTTGCTATGGTACTACACTTAGTGTTTGAAATAGGAAGAAAGTAAGTGATTGTATAATTCGTATTGTTTGGTACATTTAGGAAAGTAAACAAGAATAAAAACAGGTTTTATCACCATAACCATAGAGGTAGACTAAAAATAATTTTATAACCAAAAGTCTGAATGTGTTTTTACACTCCTTACAGTGTCATGCTTTATGATAAGTGAATGAAAAGGCATATAGGTAACAGAACTGATCTGATGTAACTTTTACTATAAGCTACCTACATGGATGACGGTCATACGTAACACATTGTTGATAAAAAATGATAACTCACGCCTTGGCTATATTACCCCACTGATGAGCACTTTCCAAGTGCTGTTAGTAATAAAAATTCTATGTTAGTCTTATTGGAAGTATATTTGTGCATCTTTCATATATACCAGCACATGTGGGAGTAGTTGATTCAGTGGTTTAATTAAATACTTACAAATCTGACATTGCTAGGTCGCAAGCTTATTTAATTGAACAAGTCATCGAGACATGAAATTATGAAAAGAGAAGTACATGAGAATCTTTATCTATTAATCTACCAATAAATGTATGCTTAAGGATATATTTAGATTATCATCTAAAACTATCCTATGATTCTTGATATTATTTGTTTATTATTTCTAGTGGATTTCTTATCTATGTTAATAATTAAGCATCTTTTTTAATATTCTTTTTTGTTAAAAGTAAATATTCCTCTTTGCAGTAAATATATTAAAATAACTATATCCAAGCAGGATTTTTACCTCCAATTTCGATAAGCTCATATTATATTTAGGGTTTCATTCATTCATTTTATGCCTAATGGTATTTATGGTTATGGGAATGAATCTGCTTTTATTCTTACTTACTTGACCCAATGTACTGAATGATATAGCTTATAAAATTACTTACTTTTTCCATATCTCTAGTTCTGTGCTTTGTACCAAAGCTAAATTTGAATTAATCAACATCTCCCTCGTACCGCCCCATGTGAATTTTCATGCGGCTCTACCAGTGGACCTAATGAAATTCCATTTCTAAAATTATCTTTTATTCAATACTTACCCTTATCAAACATGTTATGTTATATTTAAAGATAATTGTAAAGTTGTAGCGGGGAGTCCTACAATTATAAGATAATAAGATACGAATTGAATATAGGATTGGCTATTAAGAGAGAAGGCCAATGAGAAACAACAGTCAAACAATACCAAGTATCATAAGCTAGTTGTAGGAAAGGTTCCTAGTAGGGTTCTTAATCATATAGTAAGATATCGATAATGTTTGAAACCCAGAAGATCTTTTTAACTATTTATATCCAAGAAAGAGCAATCTACTTCTTTCTTTTGGTCAAAGGGAGCAAGGAACGTACACTGCTTATCAGTCTCTGATAAGGCAACCTTTGATAGTCGCCATTCAAACAACTAAGTTTAGATAACAATTCGTGACTAATGTCGTCATGAAACAACAATCTTATTTGAGCATATAAAATAACAAACAATAACAATAAGAACCAATGGTAATTAGTCTCGTCAGACCAACTCCGTTACGAAAGTCCTCATAGAAATATAAGTGTACGTATAGTCTATATCATTTTTTATTAGTAAGTCTAGGAGATTCATACTACCTAATTCTTGAAATATATTTCAGCTTTACTCTATTGAGTTATCTAACTAGATATCTTATCATTTTACATATGCGATTATATATTACATACAATAATATTTCTTTTTCTTTTAAATTAAAGATCTCTCTTTTCAGTAATACTCCATGCGATGCTAATTCATATATAAAAATAATATACCTTTTATTATTTTACTTCCCACATTTAAAACAAAGCAGTAATTTTATCTATGAGGATAAAAAAACACTAGTAATCATAATTCTGAAGTAGACAAAGACACTTCTAGGCAAGAGAAGCATTTTAATAATTATCCCCCAGAATTCTTGAGTGATCACAGGAGACTGTAAAAAGGCCTTTTGGAACATATGATGATTGTACATGATTAAGATATTTGCAGTATTAAAATGAGCAAAAATAAGACTAAATTATGGGCACAGCGCTGCTTTACGGAATAACAAAAGCTGTATAGTAACATTTATCTAGTTTCACTGACAACATTATCATATACACAAGCAGGAATTCAACAGAGAATGCTAGCCTACTTGCTGGAACAATGAAGAATGTATTTAAATGTACAGTTTTGGTTCACACAGAGATATATCTTGTTAAGCTGGGGTTTATCTACTTTAAAGAGAAAAAGTTATTCTCAGCTATTGTCGGCATCTTCCTGTTATCATCTAGCAGGAAAAATACAGACCCACCCAAAGAAAAATTAAACCTCCCAAGAAGTTATTATTGACAAAATATAAAACTTTAAGGCCATATTGACGGGTTGCTAATAAAGTTAAGCGTGCATTTAGAGTTATCAGAGCTTTTGGTGGCAAGATACGTAGCGTCAGAGTATCAGACTTGAGATCGAAGTGTTGAGAAAGTGTGAGAAATGTCATATGAATGAAATATGTAGGATTACTGGCCATGTAGGTTATATAACGAAGCTGGAGTTCATATAATACATGACTTTCAAAAAATTAACTGGAGTATACAAATTCACTACCGATGGCGCTCTAAAGAAATAAGCTGTGGTTTCATAGTTGAAAACTAGACTAGAGCATGCTTTCTAATTGGAACTGACCATAGTCATTGTTTAGATTTGATTATAAACGTCCTGTTTTTGAAAATCTAGAAAAATTGAACCATTGGAACAAAAGAGACTTGATATTGTAATAATTAGTTAGCATTCACAAAAGTTTCCACTACCTTTGAAAAAGAAAACATGCTTTTTTCTTAATATAATAGTAGTTATCTTCAGTCCCTATATATAACTGTTCAAACTATGTTTATCATTCAAACACAACCTTTGATAAAGGCTACAGTATATCGTGCTCAGTTCTGACCTTTGTTTACAACTTTGAAAACTGCCAGCCTTAAATAATTAGACTCACGTGACCTTTGTTGTTTTTAGACAGAATAACGAAACCTCCAAAACCTTCTCAGACAATACCCTCGCCCCTGATTTACAGCAAACCCTTCTACATCCACACGACATATACACAACTATGGTTGACCTTGAAGCCCAGAATATCGATTTTGATAGCAGCAGCTCGTCTCTAGCTACCCAACTGTATGAATTGAGCTCTAAAGTTAATTCACTTAACAAATTGCTTACACGGCATAAATCTAAACATCTCAATACCCTTGACCCAAAGATAATCACGATAAAAGATGAAGCGATAGAATTATGCAAAATATCAACAGGCCGACTTAAGGCAATTACTGAAGAAGAAAACATTAGCAAGCAACAGGGTCTTGTGAGAGATCGGCTAACAAGAGAGTTTACTTCGCTGCTGGGCCAGTTCCGGCGGCAACAACGAGAGATTGCGGAACTCGAAAGAGCGTCTGTTTTCGCCAGTAAGACAGCACAACTAGAAGAAGAACAACGGTTTCGACAGAATTCCGAGAATATGCCTTTGCTACAATCTGATAACCAAGGGTCTCAAAACTACACTGAGCCAGAGGTAGCGCCACCGATACTTGATATGGTTAGTCAAGAGTATCTTGACACACAGAATATGCTCATACAGGAAAGAGAACAGGGAATCCAGGATATTATGAATGGTATCAGCGAAATAAATGCTATATTTGGAGATCTGGGAGTTCTCGTAAGCCAGCAAGGCGAGCATCTCGATACCTTTGAGAACAACGTCTCTGATTTAGCTGCTAATACCAAGCAGGCAGGTGACGAGCTTGTTGCAGCGAATGAGTATCAACGGAAAAAGATGAAGTGCTCTGCATGTGTTCTGGCAGTTCTTGTCATTGTTCTTAGCGTAATTGTGTTGTTAGCACTGGTGAGTTGAGAGCGGCTGAATTTCCTACCTAGTTGGAATGGGAACTTTTGAAAATGTTCCCTTCCACTTGATGTATTTTTCAATAAATCAGATTGAACACAATTTATAGCAAAGTTGATCTGAGTATTTTAAGGAAATGGGGTATTTAAACACTGTTTTTGGAAGTGTAATTGTTACCTATTTAAAGTGTTCTTATTTTCTATATCATCTTTGTATGAATTCCATCAATACCTAATTGCTTCCACCGTATAGCCTTTCATATAACTAGTCTATACTTGTCTATCAGATAACTAGCCTATACTTGTCTATCAGAAAGTTTTTCATGTTTGTTTGATTTCCAATATAGTCTTACGATTGTCTTCACTCAAGATACAAATCATCAAGCTCTCAATCTCTATAATTTTGAAAACTACTTGGCTTAGCTTTTTTTTTTTTTTTTTTTTTTTTTTTTTTTTTTTTTTTTTTACTTTATCCAGTTTGACATTAACAATGTACCCTATCTCCATAATTAGCGATAACTTGACTTTTCTTCATACTAGATATTTTGACGTATGATCTTATATATGGGGAATACCGTCCAGGAGCATGTGAACTCAGCTAAGTTAAACCAATCAATAATAACGTCAAACAACAAAGTTGGTGAATTTATGGAATCTGGTGGTACTATATATCCATAATAATAACAAGGATTAGCTTGAAACCAGCTTACCGGACCTCATCAATGAGGAGGCCCTGTGGCTTATGGAACAATCCCAGTCTTCCCAAATTTCCCCGTCTACAGATACAGGCGCGCTACAAATTTCTCCAGAACTAGGTAAACTCAGTGTCTTCTCAATATATACAATTGGATAAACACCTAATTAAACAATATAACACTAGATCTGTCAGCGCCATCTAAGTTATTTTTACATAAATGAAAATAGAAGTGGACAAAATGTGAAATGGGTGGTTAGAGTTCTTGCGCTTATATCTTATTATAATCCAGTTGCAGACTTGATATATATAGATGCATCACCAATAATATCAGAAAAGAAAAAATATTTTACCAGAAAAAAGATATCTTAGAAAGGATTTCAATTACTAATAGGGATGACTTAAGATGATGGATCATCCCTAAATGACTTTTACCTATCCAGGCCTTGGTGTTAATAGTTAAACAAAAGTTTCCAAAGGTTGGTCTGAGTACCTTCCTCGACAGTTATAAAAAATTATAAATATATATCTAAATGTCAGCTACCATGGAATGTTTCAGTAAACCTGGTAAAATATTCAATTATCTAACACTGATAACTATTGACATGTACTTTTGTTCACTTTGCTGATGTGTAATAAAGTCAATATTAAATGAAATCATAGAGAAAACAGTTTAGTAGCAATAGGAAAAAGTCCATAAAAATTGAAATATATATTAGATATAAACTAAAGCTCAGTAAACAATACTATTGAGCTTACCAAGAGAATGCTTCTTCAAGGTAGTCGACTCTACCCTTGGCATTACCAAGGTTATCAGTAACACAGCGTCTCATTGTATCGTTGAGAGTCGGAGGGCCACAAACCATGATACTAGTATTTCCATTGGACTCACGAATATGACCAGAAACAAGTTCATATGCATCAGGGCGAACTCCTCTAGTGATGCTATACATGGGACTGTTGTAACTATCTGAATCAGAGTTCTTCTCTTGGCCACTGCTGTGTTCAGTGTCACTAACAGGTTCGGCACTCTTGGTGATGTACATTTGAATGGTACAACGACCACTCTTTGCAAGGTATTCCATTTCTTCACTAAACCACTTGAGTGCCGATTCATGGCGGGTAATCCAAATAAAAACAATATGCTGGTTCATGTCAGCCTTGGAAATAAGATCTGCGGCATACGCATAGGTGGCTGTTACACCAATACCACCAGCCATGAAAATGCATGTATTGTAGTGTTGAAGATTGTGGCGGTGGCCATAAGGACCATCAAGAAGGAGTGTGATATTCTTAGACCCGGATGCTTTGCTCAAATCGTTGTAGATATTTCTAGTCATACCCTCCTTGGCAGTACCGCAAAGAATAAGTTTGTCATTCTGAGAAGGATCAGGGTGCTGGTAAATAGTGAAAGGATGAGACTCCCAAAATCCCCAGGGTCTCATAACATGGAAATAAATGTGGGAACCAGGATAGTACTTCCATCTTTGGGAATAGGAAATAGTCATTTTGAAGATGTCATCGGGATAAAGTTTTGACTCAGCTCTGCCAAAGCCAGACCAGACTAAGCGCCCCACTCGAACTACTCTGTCAAAGGCCCAAATAGCCCAAGAGGAGTAGATCCATTGCATCCACCCCATTTCAACACAATGCCAGTAGCAACCAACAAGGAAAAGAATAGCTAAGATAATATGAATGATTAAGAAAACTTCATAATATCTGGATCGAAGAAAATGAATACTCTGTCCTAGAATAGCACAGCCAAGAACGGTAGCCACGACACCCCATACCCAGTAGGGATTCTCAAACTCTTCTCTATAGTAATCACCAACAAGAATCGAGTAAGCAATAGAATGAATCACGGCATGCATAACCATTCCTCTAGCAATCCATCTGTGGTAAACATTGAAGGTATCAAATGACCAACCAGTGGCCCAGGCCAATATGTTGTTTCTACCACCAAACAAGAACAGAGCTGGAAAATGCGTGAAAGCGATGATACCTGTTCTATCAGCAAGGTAGCGACAGATCTGCATATGATACGAGTCATAATAGGTGTTAGGCAAAAATAAGTCAAATTTCACAAGACAAAGAATGATATTGAGAACAACATAACCAAGAAGGGCCATACTTTGTCCACGAGTTGGTGTCGCCATGGAGAATATTTTCATCCATGACATAGGAATGGAATGCTTGAATCCAAAAGTTGCAGGAATAGTAAAAGCCTGTCTAAACTTGATCACTGATGGGCTGTTACAAGACATAATGTACTTTGGGGCAATATGTTGAATGAGATTAATTAATGCTCCAATAGCAATAACTGCACCCCAGTAGGCCATCATAATGCCACCAAATAGTGTACCAGAATATACCTCCCAATAAAACGTAGTATAAGTGTCAATTGCAATTCCAAGGGTCTCAGGAGACAAAATAATAGGTGTCGTCAATGGGGCAGTCTTGTTTTTGAGATCAGCCTCGTTAGTGAAATTGTGGGCAGCAAGATCTTTTTTGTAAGTGTCGTACATCTCATCAAATGTCACAGAGACATTACCGTATTCTAAACAATATGAAAGAAACTTCTGGATGGCTTCTTCAACATGGTCGATGTTGTTGTCGCGGTCAAGCATACACTGAAATGCACTTGAAATGAAAATATTGCTAGTACAGCGACATTGATAGTAAGTGGCTAAAGGATCGCATCCAAGGTCAAACTCTGAAACGGCATTTGTACAAGGGTAGACTAGTTGATCATTGCTGTCTGCCAAGATAGATGGCAATGCAACTAAGAGAAGATAAAGGCTTGTCAAAAGTTTCATAATTGTGTAATGTTGAAAAGAATGCTACTTATGATAGTCGTTCACTGAGGATTTTCTTGGCCTTATGTAGTTTTTCAAGTGGCTCGAGAATAAATGATAAAATTTTAAAAAAAGCTCCTATCGGTTCGTAAAATCCACAGAGTCATCCATTCATTCTCCAATTGATTCAAATTTATTTTATCTAGAAAATTATCTTTTCATGAAGATCAAGGTTTTCAAAATCAAAATGTTTGAAAATAATTCTTTTTAAACAAACAGTATGAAATGTAAAATACTTTTGTCTGTTTGAGGGCCCAGTATTTCTGCTTTAGGCTCAACCTGGTTCACGGCAACCATTTCGTGCATACAGGCAATTCAATTAATAAGCTTTATAGAATGTAAATATATATTCTCAACCCATCGGTATTTAAAAAACTTTTCTTTCTACATTTACAGAGGAGTATCTTTTTTTGTTTTTAGAAGAACAAGTGATATCCACTTAGAAAATGTCAATCGAAATACCACTGATAGGTCAACAAGTCTTGTACATAATATTAATAGTAATAATAAGTTTAATTATTGTCCCAATATCTCAAACAAATCTTGTGAATACATTTAATTGGACACTATTAACCAAGATTAAACAAACTATATCAAATCCAATGCTAATGTTCATAAACCAAGTTTTATAAACATTCACTAAATCTACATATTGGTCTGAGGATATTAAAAAAATATTAAGGTATTGTTACTACACTGCAGGTTAAACAAGTTAATAAAAGTCTTGCCATTAGATACTATTAATCTTGTTAATTTAATTACTGGTTAAATTATAATGTCAAACAATCGTCGGTAGATTCATTAAACTAGTATTATAAAACACAAATTTTCTCTATATTTTAAAAAAAAAAATCAACGGAATAAATCCTGCTGTATGGTACAAGTTAATTTTACGGACACCTGCATGATTTCTTTTGTTTCCGAATATTAAATCAGAATAACTTTTTACAGTTATCTTTCTTTGACTGAGTTAGTTGAACTTTTGGTAGACCATTGGCTTGGTTACTTCAGTGAACCTACTCAATACTTAAAAGTTTTGCTAAATGTTTCCAAGTTTTGCACTGCGCAACTTTTAAATATATCTCCATGCAACCCCAGAATTCAAAATTAGAACGCTATCTAATTAGTCTGCGGTTTTTTGAAAGTTTCATTCAAAACTTAGCTTTGTGTGTAAAGCGAGTTTAAATGGTAACAATTGTTTATCATCAGTATTTGAGTAATCAGGTATCTTTATCAAGTTTAGTCCCACTTTTTGATTTCGGGGATTAAATTTTATGAGTTTTTCTTTAAATTTTTCATTGAACACATTTTAAACCTTGCAACCGGGTGAACAACAATTGAACAATTTGTATGGGCATTAAATAGTAGTAGATCCCTTGGATTAGTATTCTTGTTTATTTTTGTAAACTTTGGAATTCAAGTCATTCAAATGTGGATTTTCACATATTAGACAAATGCATTTCTAGTCTCACCTTTTTGTCTGTGACTGCTACTGTTACTTCTTTTTATCAGTTGATAACCTAGGAAAATGAAACCAAACATCAAGCCAATATTAATTCTTTATAAATTTTGCAAAAAAAGTACTTTTTATAGATGTTCTTAAAAAAAAAGAAAAAAAAAAAAGTCTTTTCCCTACTGCTTTCGGAGTATTTTGTTGTATACTGAGTTGAAACTAAAGTTTGACGCATTTTGAATATCAAATGGTGTTAGGATATATCATCAACTACTTCAGATAATTGGTTATAGTGCCCACTTGCTTGTGATAGTTTTAGCGATATAAAGGGTCATGATCAGAAGATACCCAATCAGTATCAAAGAAATAAAAAATAAAATAAGAAAATAATTAAAGAAATAAATAAAGAAACAAATAAAGTTTCTGGTTTTACCGAAACAAATATGCCAAAGGTAGTGCGTTTTTGTAATGCGAGTAGGAAATGTTAAACCCCAATGCAAGGCTACTGATTTTAGACTCTGATTGCAAAAAGAAAAAACTTAACTAAAAAATTTTACAACTTGAGTGTGATATAACACACTATAGAAAGCATTATGGCAGGTCAGTTACTGGCAAGGTCAGGAAATTTGAAATCATTTGCTTTCAATTTGTTGCTTAAAGAAATAAAAAATAAAAAAATTATCAGTTTTATAACCTTTGATAACTTTGATGGGAATTATAAATTTTTCAAAAAATCGTATCAATTAGAATTTGGCTGGCTATACACTTTCCTAATACCCAGTCACAATAGACGCGTCACAACGAGTGATCCTAGTTGAAATATTTGTACTTTCTAGCAATGATAAAGAGTCTATTAAGTTTTTTATGATCTAATATAAACTGTATTTTTAAAACCGAAGAGCCTACTATTTTGCGTTGTTATTAATCCACAAGCTTGACTACATTTATATGATTTGGAAATTTTGAAAAAACGGCCTCTAGCATTTCGTGAGTAACTTTTTGTTTTAACGAATCCATAAATTTTGTTGTCGTCCAGCAATTTTTTAGATCGTATTTTTTTCAGTTAAATTTTTCAGCTTTCAATTGAAAAATTTGCGCATAAGTTTTATGCGCATAAAAAAGGTTTTTTTTTCTGGTCTTAAATTGGTTTCAACTTTAATATTAAGACTTTCTGTGTAGTACGGATAGAAAACATTGTTGAATTTTAAGTTTTTGAGCCATCGCATCAACAATAGTTACTACAACTATCAGTATGTCAAAACATTTGTTTAAAATTGAAACATGACCAAAAGAGGTCCAATAATACGACGATGTACTGATTGACACACGGGTTTTAAATTAGTGTTGCGATGAATAGTCTTTATATACACAACGAATCAACATCCTGGTCATTCTTAAAAGCACACCAGTTTAATATGTTGTTTCAATAACTATTGAAGCATTGGAGTGACTTGGATAGTTTTAGCTTTCACAAGCTGTAGGTGTAATTAATTTAATAAAAGTAATTAACTATTTATTCTTGGGCTTCTTAAACTTGTCCTAGATTGTTTTTGTAAAGAGGTTGGCTCAAAAAGACAAAATTTTACCCTAAACCTACCCCTTTCTGATGATTGGGGCCAATTTACTTAGCTTTCTCTTGGTCTGTATGAATTGAAAGTACCGATATGCCATAACCAGCCCGCGATAATCCCTTAACTCAGACTTTGCCAAGTAAGAGTCTTCTTAAGTCAAGTAATATTGGCAATCCATACACTTCTTTGTCTTGGCTTTTTTGAAACAAAAGGTAATTTTTTTTCAAGGAGTCTTGCAAGGGGTTTTGAAATCCAAGGAGGAATTTTGGGCTTTTCAAATTTCGTCGCTTGCTAATGTGAAGACGCTGCATGCACTTCCAAATCCCTAAACACATAGGTTTTATTATAATAATTATTGTTATATCATGTCGTTCTAAAAAAAGTATTTACAATTGAGTCACAACGGTGAGGAAAACCATTATTGCTAGTGTGGTCAACGGGAAACAGTTGATTTCGTTCTCAGGACGTGTCCTTTATATCCAGTAGAGCGAGAATTTTTAAGAAAGGTTTCCCCAGAGCTTGATCCCAGGATTCTTCTTGACACCAAGAAGGGTCATAGAGCGGTAATCAAGTCCTTAGATTTGTTACAGCAATTTCTTTGCTGATGGTTCACTTGATTAGAGCAGCTTGTTAATGTTTTACTGAGTATCAATCTCTGATATTGATTTACTGAGTGTTATTGCAGATTTCCCTAACACATGGAAATATTTATGGATAGCTTGGCATTATTGAACACTTGAACGTATAATACGCACTGACATCGCTACCGTGCCAGCCTCTTAGAGACAAATATTTTGAAATTCATATCTTTGTATGTCTTTTTGTTTATAACTTTGTAATTATTTGATACAAGGACAATAACCTGATTATCTATCCAATTATCATTACTTAATTATCACAGTTAGGAATAAAATTTTCATTGCTAGGAGAATTGAATCCACGTACTATTATTAGGAATCACTATTTACTCAATATTTTATTAGAAATTAGAATCTATCTACGCCACTCGCAGACTTGAGATATTCGAAAGACCCTAGTCTCGATATTTCAAACTTGGAGTAGTTGAAATAAATACTCAATATAACGTTAACCTCGTACAGAAATATGTATAAAAGTTTTTTGGACAGATTGGGAACGTTTCGATCAAACTGAAGCAATACGAGTGGATTTACACTTTTCCAGGATCTAGGTTTTTTTCTTTTCAGATGTTTGTACTATGCTGGACAAATGTAACTGATCATCCATTAGCTCGGCGTGATGATTTTTTGCTAATGGATTTTTTCTATTTTGACAGAACATTTTAATGCTCCATGAACCTCGGATACCAATCTTCCTAATTTTTGAAGTTATTTTGAAATTTTTATAGTAAAATTAAGCCCAAGTTATAATTTATAGCCTGTATGTCTCAGTTGAGTCTATAGCTGCTCAGTCTTCTCAAACGTGAGTTAAAACAGAGTTTGTAATATGTAAGAAGACAATATGAACTCTAAAAGTATTACGCAAATGGTGATGTCTAATTGATGAGCACAACTTGAATAAAAATTATAAAAATAATTTTTCTTTTTCAAAAGATTGTATACAACAAAAAAAAGAAATATTTAAACTGTGTAATTCTTTTGGGTAATACCACCGATGTGGCTGGATGATCTGATTGATTTGACCACATTGAGAAAGATTTGATTGGCTTAGCAGGCTATAAAAACAATTAACGGCACCACAGCATATATTAAACGGCTATATTTTGGTTTCATATTTTCGACTTTTAGCCAGAAAAAAATAAGACTTATACATTATTTTCAGAAACTTCAACACCAGAGGTCTAAAAAAACTATTTCCATATTGTGGGCATTGAAAACTCCTTTATATATTGTCAATATTTGCTCGGAAAAGCTATAACAAGTTACGAATTATCTATATTTGATTATAAGTTACTCTGATCTCGGTATTTTTGTGAAATAAACTGAAATATCAGCAATTCAATCTGGCACGGCCATTAGTAATTATCAAGTGTATGAATAGTAATAGAGAATAAATATCATCTCATATACGGTGTTGGTAAATTGTTGTATAATAAGATTATCCATCCAAAAATCAACTTCACAGCTTATTTTTTAATTCTATATCAATTTCATTATAGCATATAAACACCTATTCAGAATACTACTTTTTTAAATAATCACTGGAATGTCTAAAACAATTATACAAAAGCACTTTTCAATGGGCCGCAGAGCACACTAATTTATGCTTCTGTTGTATATAACCCGTTAATAGTAAATCATCCGATTTATTATCCTTGCCACTATTATGTGACTTATTAAAATATAAAATATTTGGAGCTCGTTTAAGTACAGTCCCATTTCACACGTGATTGCCATACGATATTTTTTGTTTAACAAGCCATCATTGTTTACAGGAAAAAATATCTCTATTTAAAAGAACCAAGATATTGATTATAGGAACAAATAGTTAAATTACAGGAGCAACTAAAGCACTAATATTTGGTACTTCCTCCGTGGTTTTTTATAACTTCTTCACATCTTTTTGGCATACTTTCAATGCAATTGATTACCACTTTCTTGTCAATTTTTTCCACTCCTCGCAGACAACTTCCCCCAGTCTTTCATATGAATGAACATTAGGCATACGTTTGTCAATTGCCAGGTTGAGGATATGCCAGATGTTTTCGATCGGGTTTAAGTCAGGGGATTGCGAAGGCCACTCCATGACCGTCACATTGTGGTCCCTCAAAAATTTTGAAACGCAACTTGTGGTGTGATACCGAGCATTATCCTGCTGAAAAATATATCCAGATTCATAGTGAGGTGATAAATAATTTTCAATAATATCTTGATAATTTGCTGATTTCATTGTGGTTCCGTGAGGGAGCACATAAATTGTGCCAAATCCATCTTTAGAAACAAAGGCCCAATATCCAACGTAGGACCGATTTTGAAAGTGGGTCCCATGCAACACAAAAGGAACTAAATGCTCATGAGGTAGGCGCCATAATGTGTCTTTGGTAGAGTATGAGCCGAGGTGGCGACCTTATTCGTCGGACCATATAACGCGAGACCAATCTTCCACTGTCCAGTTACGATGAGCCCTTGCCTACTTGAGTCTGGCTGAACGGTGCCTTTTCATGAGAATTGGCTTGTTAATTGCTGGCAGTCTTGCATATCTTATTCTTTCAAGAACTCGGAGCACAGTGCTTTTGGCAAGTGGTTGGACCCCATTTCCGTACTGAGCAAGTTGATCTAACGATTGTCGACGATCCCGTAAGAGATTTCGAGTCAAAGCCGATACATCGCGTCGCGATAACCCCTTGTCTTTTCCACGACGGTTTGGAGCCTTGAGCTTTGCACAGCTGTCTTTGGCATGCTTTTTCACTAACCATCTCACAGTGGATATAGGAATTTTAGTTATATTAGAAATTTTTGTGTAAGTATAGCCCTCTTGTCTGAAAGCACGGACTGGAGTTATTTCATCTTTAGTATATTCATGTTTTGTCATTTTATTATTTGTAGTTAAATTGGTTGTCATGAAGAAGATAAAATCTTTTCATGGAATTGAACTTTTGGTAAATAAATAATTAAAAAAAAGTCGTGATAATTTGCAATCACGTGTGAAATGGGACTGTAGTACTATTTGGAAAACGAGCAGCGGTATATCCCAAGCCTATAAGTTTATTTCAGTCAGCCCATTATGACCACATGTAGAAAGAAACTCAGTAGGTAGCAATAACCCGTATATACCTGTAAAGGTGCAAAGCTGAAAAAGGCCAATTTTTAATATCATAGATTCAGCTTGCCCAGCTGCTGATTGATAGCCAAACAATCCTTAAGCTCCGGTTAACTAATCATTTGTATGTATGTGATATGTTTTTATGCTCACTTGCTTAATGATTAATCATTTTAAATATTTAGATAATGCCATTTGACTTGAATTGCGTTAAGTGGCTAAGTTACCGATGCTTTTGAACAAAGTGCAATTCTTGAAAATCATAACACAGGTGATACCAAGTTGGGGTCTCCCAGATCAATATCACAAAACGGAATTAATTAAGAAAACCATTTTAGTTATGCAGTCTGATATAATTCCCTTTTTAATGCAGAAATACCTGTACAGGTATTACTTACTCAGCATCACACGGAGTTAGTTCCGGGATCTCGGTCCGCTAAACAAGTTCACCGAGATGTCTCATCAAAAGGGAAGTTATCAGTAAATTATAAAATTCTGGCTCTTCATTAACTTCTTGTCTACAATCATAAGGATTTTAAATAGCCTTAAAGTTAATAGGTCAGTTTAGGTAATCTTTCTATACATTTTCTACTCTAAAAGAACCCTAGAAACAGAGAAATTCAAAAAGAAACTGATATTGCTAATTATTCTAAAGATGAGATAATCTCAGCCTGAAGATCGTGGCACAATTTCAAAACCAAAGGCAGCTCCAAAATTCACACATATGGCGAGACTATCGTGGGAACGGTTCACAGCCCTTTTCGTGCAAAGTCTATCCTCCAGTGGAAATCATTCATTAAACCTTTTGTTTGTGGCGGTATGTTCCCTCCCCCTCCTCAGGTTGAAGAGTAGGGTCTGAGGGTTTTTCTGTAGCCGAGAGACGGTCGAAACCTATGAAGTTACTTAGTGATCCTGGGTCCTTGCCCAATATTCTACAGTCTTCGAGCCTGATGTCGGCATATAAAGGATACAGATCGCAGGAGCTTCTGACATCTTTGTGATTGTTACCAAGCCAGTCGCATAGCCGCTGGGCAGTCCTAAGGTCTTATTATTTAAAGCAGTACCCAATGGTTCGCCTTTGACAGGTAGCCTCATTAGTTGTAATGAGTGCTTCTGGTTTTGGTACTCCCATCGATCGTCGGCAAGTCTCTATAGTGGCTCGAAGTCAGACCAGTTGTTCCATACAGGAACTTAAGTTTCATCATAAGGGTATAAATACCTGTATTTTGCCTTGTTTTCAGAACTATCTATTTCACTGTGTGTAGTGCATAAATCATTAATTTCATGTTTTTTGTGATTTTTAATTCATTCATCTACAATTTTTGATTGAATCATCTCTGTTTAACTCTTTTTAGGGTTTCGGCGCGTCCATCTTTTTTTAAGTATTGTATTTCCTGGTGCCCCCTTCCCTTTCAGAACGGGCTCCAGCTTGTTCAATCATTTCGGATATGTCTGACTAATCACAGCCAAGATCATTATGATTACCTCTATGACCGGCTAGTTGCTTGTATTTTATAAAAATATCCTTTCATCATTTTAATGAATTTTACAAAAACGATGACTCTTCTCCATAAAAGAGGTCTAAATGCCACCGATATCACCAAGGTTCTTGGGGTGTCACTTTTGGAAATTTCAAGACCTCCAGAAAATGAAAAATGATCCTAATTATTTCAATAAAAAGCCTTTCCCCAAAAGTAGGAAGTCTTACTTAGATGATCGAGGTGAAAGACACCTCGTTCGAGATGCTCTTTTATTTCCATTTAAGACCTTCAATAAGTTGGGTCAGTCTGGGATTGTTGGAAGAATTATCTCAAGACAAACTGTGGCCCAGGTGCTCAAAAAATATGGGATTGTAAGGAAGGTCACAAGGAGAAAGCCAGGGCTTAAAAAAAGTCACTAATGTGTGCGTTTATATGTTGCAAAAGCTTATAAACGCTGAAATATAACAGAGTGATATAAAGTGATCTTTTCTGATGAGAGAAATTTCAACACTAGAAAGCAGTCAGCTCGCTTGAAAGTGAGTAGGATAACTGGGAAGAATTAATCTTCAGAACATTGATTATACCTTTTCTTCTTGCACAATTTCTTGAAGTGTGTAAAAGGCATCAATGGCACACAAAAGACAAATCTCGTATTCTTATCTAAGGGAACAATCGTGAATAAGGACCTATACTTAGATGTTTTAAGACATCAGGTTCTCCTCTTTATGACTGAGAATAATATACCTATTTCCATACAAGACAATGCTCCTTGTCACACCTCCAAGCTGACAAAGGGGTGGCTGGACAAGCAAAAGATTTTAACCATGAAATGACCGCCCTATAGTCCTGATCTCAATCTCATTGAAAATATTTGGGCCTGGATAAAAGCTTGTTTGCATAAGAAAGGTTATATCACAAATTATCCAGATTTGGAGAGAGAAATTAGAGAACTTTGGGATGAAGTTGATTGTGCCATCCTTAATAAGCTTTCTTGATCTATGCTTAGGAGAATGGCTGCTGTAATTGATGCTAGAGAGAGATCTGTAAGATATTAAATATATTTACTATCCTGATTTTTAGCTATCTTATGAACCTTTTAGAAACCAAATTACTTGTAATGTTGCTCAGGAAATTTAAAAACAAACCCGACCGGTTTGTCTGGTGGTTTGACAAAAATGGAATAATTGCAGTTCGATTTTACTATACTGTACAAATTCAGCAGTAAAATACTTTCAATATTTTGTCACGCAAAAGTTGAATTAAACGAATCTTTAGCACTGTTTTCGATAATTAATGTAGAAAAAAAAACTTAAATTTCGTGACCCATCAAACGCTCTCTTTAAATTGATCATATCAATCAGATCATTTTGTAACATATTACTGCAAGAAACCTTTACACTAATTATTCCTTTGATATACAAAATATAGATTTTTATTTGATTAGTTTCTACAATGTTTCATTAAGGTCATGACCTTTCTCAATATGGGGTTCTTGCTGCGTCTTAAGCAATAACTTAAGGGTGTCATTGAACGTATTTCGTTAATTTGGATACTGAATTAGGTACACAGGTTTCTAAAGGTTTAGACAGGAACCAGGAAAGTGGTGTCCGAAATACGAAAAAAGTGAGTGAATAAACCAACGTTTCAAAAAAATTCGAAATAACGAAAAAAAAAAAAAAAAAAAAAAAAAAAAAAAAAAAAACTTTTTAAGTCTATCTTTTCTAGTTAGAACAGGTTAAATACCATTGAACCATAAACTGCTGGCAAAGGTTAGATATGCAAAATATTCCAGGGTATCAGCCTTTGCTGCAACTGATAATTTGCCGTGCTTGAATTAAAATATTGTTCGCATTTTTTAGATACCATCGGAGAGGACAAAACAAAGAATGAAAATAAGCCATCGTTTTACGTTGCTGGGCTGGTTGGCACTTGAAAATTTAATTCAAATTCATGACAACTCGACTTGCAACTAATGGTAAAACTGCAAGCCAAATAGTGATAATACTAAAAAGAAAAAAAAAAAAACAAAGGATTTCAATTTTCACCCAGTTTTTCAGAAGAAGCCATGTAACCGAGTGGCGTTGTTTCAACGCCATTTTTACAAAGCTTTCTCAAAAACAGTCCACTCACAGCCGGCCCAAGTATATTATCTGAATTTAAAACTAAGATATTAAATGATAATTTTATAGTTTATTATTTGCTTTAAAAACTATTACTTTGATGGGCTTACAGTTACAATGATCATCAAATACGTGTAATAGTAATTCGACGTCTTGGCTCAAAAGCTTAAATGGTGCATTTTCGTACCGCTACATGCCAAGTGTAATTTAATGCATAACACACAAGAGGAAATATTCAAAGATGCAAAAGATTCCAGTTTGGTAGTGGAAAACTACGCAAGCCTATAATTCGTATTTTATGTAATTGTAGAAAAAGAAATCTTTTAAGGCCAAGACTGTCAAGCTTTTTGCTTAGATACTTGAAAGTGGCTGACTTGATTCGAGTGTTCCTTTTCGATATATAGTCTGTTCTTTCTATAGGTCATACAGGTGTGCATTTTAATGATGTGGATTCCAATTAGTACGACTTTCTGTAAATTTACGCCATATAAATGAAACAAATGTACAAGTACTAGAAGAAAAGTGTGAATTTCAAATTCCATTTAGAGTAACCAGTTTAGTTATGTAGATCATACCATCATACCATGACTGTTCAAATATAATAAGCAAAACCGCACGTTAAGTGAATCATTAACGTGTTATTCAAGTGTTTGATGTAAATTTCTGGGTGGTACTAGATTCAGTTACTTGAGAAGTATTTCGCATTGTCCGTACCCCAGTTTTTTTTGTTACTTTGACTGGATTCCACAACATGACCTAAGATTATCAAGATAATAGCCTACAAAACTAAAACGAGAGCATAGATAATTTTTGTTAGGAATTGTCATCTGCTGTAAAAGCTAGCGAAATATTGTTATCCGATGGACTAGGAGCTCTTTTAGGAACTGAATGTGATTATAATTTTAATCAAATGATTATTCCCTTAACAGGTATTAGATCATTTAAAGTTATCTTGATCTGCAAGCAATTTCAGGATTATTATCTTCTATAGTTGTTGTAACCTGAGCAGTCAAAATATTTACATATTCCCGCAATGTTTGCTCTTACCTGCACTGTAGTTACGTTTCTGCAACCTGTGCTCAAGTCATTTTATAACAAATAACTATTTTAGTTGGCCCACAAAATATTGGTTATAACAGCTTTTTGTGCAATTAATTACGTAAAAAAGAATGCTCCCAACTATCCTCTAAAATTTTCTTTTCACTAAATTTCACGACTTGATTCGTGAATTGAAAAAAATTTTTTTGTATCCATCCATAATATTTTTTGTATACAGTCCTCGCAAGTTACTCCTATCCACTTTGTGCTTTATCTTAAAAAAAAGCATAATTCCTTTTAATATGGGTGATTAATAAACCCAAACGCTAAGCAATTGTCCTAGAATTGGAACGAAAAAGTTTAAGCTTTACATGATTAGTAATAGTTTCCGAAAAATACATTTGAATGCTTGTGTCAATCTTAATATGTCGAGCTGATCTTTCACAAGGGTTGAAAATAACTACAGATGGTGATTTCAACCGACATGCAGGTCTCCAACCATATAGACAATTTGGCTTAAATGATAGAACTTGAGGTCATATTTGAAGAGATTGTTAATTCTAGAAAAATCAGATTTTAGCAACGGTTCAAGGTTGAGGTAAATCATAGCTTGTCTTTACAAAAGGTATTGATTTAATATCTGTTTCTGAAAGCTCCTTCCAATTTAGCGTAGTCTGGCGATTTATTTACGAAAGTTGTGCTTTTCTTTTTTTTGGAAACTAGTTTCGGTTTTCAGCCTGTGCTCTGCCACATTGGCCTTGGTTTTTCCCTCACATTAATTGGACAACTATTCACAGAGATTGAGATCCTAAAAGTTTTATGCAGACCTAAACATATTGAAGTTCTATCCACCTCCAGAATTTTAAATTCCTCTCGAACAAACTATCAGTATATATATATTGTCATGAATATTACTAGAAAAGCTTAATAAACCTACGAATAGGTGCAGAAATAAACCCATTTATTAAAGTTGAAAAAATCTAGTTTATGGCGCCAGAGTTTACAAAAAGCCACTCCGTTATGTTACCTTCCAAAGATCTACTAATTGTAGAAAACTATGTAAAGTCGACATTAGACTTTTATATTATGATTAATTAGAGGGTTATTTGTGGCACCAATATTCATGAGGATTCATTTGAAAAGTTGTTTATCATATTTATGATTAAACGGAGGCCTTGATGGAGATATAAGAGCTCGCTAACAATTTTTACATTTTTCAGAAAATACTGTAAAAAATTACACGTCTAAAATTAATCTTTCATTTAAATGGTGCTGTCAATTTTCTCAGCCAAATACAGCAATTTTTTTTTTCTTGTGGTGAATTTCTACGCAAAATTGAAACTTATAAAGAAAAAGATCTTGAACTGTTGATTTTTTCTACCACTAGAAAACACGGCGATAAAGCTTTGAACACATTGATATGCTTCTAGAAGTAAGGACAATAAATCTATCTAGGTAAAACGCTTCAATCTTGAAATTCATGAAAGGTACCAGCAATAAATTTGGTCCGTAACCATTAGAAGCTAATGGTGGAGTTCTTCAATTATAATTTAATATTACAAATAAGAATATGATTAACTGAAAATAATAATGATAATAATAATAATATAAGTAATCTTTGACTATAAATACCATTAAAATTGTAGTCTTTAGTCCTCATATTTACTTATAAACGTTCTTAGTAATTTCATGACTTTTATATTTGTATATTATCAAAATATGTAAACTTTTTAATAAAATATATCGATCTTGTCATTTTTGCTGCAAGCTGTTCAGACATTGGTGAAAAAATCTTAACGACAAGCCTTACATAGAGTGAGACAATTGAGCAAATATTTTGACGGTCCCAATGCTTTGCAATATAAATTTTGATTTTTCCATGCTAAAATTTACTTGAAAATAAATTTTGAACTAAAATAATGTGAAAAAACTTAATTATGGAACAAAAAGAACCCAATCAATGAGCTATTAATTTTATTCCGATATCTTTAGAGCCTATTAAAATTCTCAACTTCAACATTTATTTATAATAATGACTTCTTAAAGCAAATTTGAAACCATCCTTAGTTCATGAAAAATATTCTTTGAATGTGATCTATGGAAGGATTCTTACCTCTTTGTACCGTTTGTAGTTATTATCAAGAGCTTAAAAGCCTCTTTTAATCCCAATATACCAATGTTTTGAATATGTAATTTCAATTAAAAGGTTTTATCAAAATAAAATAAAAAATAGGCCAGTCAGGTTTCGTGTTTTCAATTTGAATTAGATAGTATTTATACAATACCATATAAATGTTGTAAGGCATTTTATTTTAATTTATAGTATATATACACCAAATTCAATCTTAGATGAAAATTATAGTAAATCCTATTGCTCAAAGCGATGACAAATACGACGAATTTATTATCTTATAACAGTCTCAGTTAGCGAGAAGAGAAGTCAAGTCGCTGATCAGTGTCTGAAAACAAGACTTTGCTATACCATACCACATGCAGCCAACCATAAACTACGTATTCCGCAGTGTACTGATAAATTTTTAAGTAAAATGAGTCGAGCATAAAAAACTATATTTACGGAACCAAAATACATTTTATATTTGTTTTTATATCTAGTGTCAGGCTTAAATATGAAAATGTTATGGCCTGTTACTGATTTTTTATTCCTCTCGTTAAATGAATGGTAGGTTTGCTGAAAACCAAAATTTGCTAATTTGTAAAAAATCCAGAAGAAAAAAAAGAAACGCTTCAAAATACCAAGATTTTTTAAAAAAGCTTATTTAGTTGATGTGTTTGTGAAAGGTGTTCGTCGCTATGTATAACCTCGTTACAATGAAAGTAACTATAACCTGCGAGAGAAATGCTGGACCTGAAAATAGTTTACGCAGTATGTTAACTTCCCTGGATTTGCATATGACCCTCTTGATTTTGAAAATCATATCTAACCTCTATTTGGAAGTGGAACACCATCCGTTAAAAATTGTTTTTTTTTCTTTTGATCATACAGATTGTCCAAATTTGGAAATGAATGGATTACTGTGTAGCAGACAATAAATGACTTGAAAAAAGAAATAACACCGTTGAGATTGACATCTTTTGTCAATTGAGAGACGTACCATTGGCTTTGAAGGTATTCTAAAAATTATATAAATACAAGAAATTTCCCATGTTTTATACCTGCAAGCAAGCTGCTTAAATCAATATTACACAAAAATGAAGCTTTTGACAAGCCTTTCTTTTCTCCTGGTAGCATTGCCATCTGTCTTGGGAGATAGCAGTGGCCAGCTGATCTACCCTTGTACAGATTCTATTTCATCGTTTGACCTTGGATGTGACCCTTTATCCACTTACTATCAATGTCGCTGTACTAGCAACATTTTCATTTCAAGTGCATTTCAGTGTATGCTTGACCGCGACAACAATATTGATCATGTTGAAAAGGCCCTTCAAGAGTATCTTTCATATTGTTTAGAATACGGTAATGTCTCTGTGACATTTGATGAGATGTACGACACTTACAAAAAAGATCTTGCTGCCCACAATTTCACTAACGAGGCTGATCTCAAAAACAAGACTGCCCCATTGACGACACCTATTATTTTGTCTCCTGAGACCCTTGGAATTGCAATTGACACTTATACTACGTTTTATTGGGAGGTATATTCTGGTACACTATTTGGTGGCATTATGATGGCCTACTGGGGTGCAGTTATTGCTATTGGAGCATTAATTAATCTCATTCAACATATTGCCCCAAAGTACATTATGTCTTTTAATAGTCCATCAGTGATCAAGTTTAGACAGGCTTTTACTATTCCTGCAACTTTTGGATTCAAACATTCCATTCCTATGTCATGGATGAAAATATTCTCCATGGCGACGCCAACTCGTGGACAAAGCATGGCCCTTCTTGGTTATGTTATTCTCAATATCATTTTTTGTCTTGTGAAATTCGATTTGTTTTTGCCTAATACCTACTATGATTCGTATCATATGCAGCTCTGTCGCTACCTTGCTGATAGAACAGGTATCATCGCTTTTACCCATTTTCCAGCTCTGTTCTTGTTTGGTGGTAGAAACAACGTCTTGGCCTGGGCCACTGGTTGGTCGTTTGATACCTTCAATGTTTACCACAGATGGATTGCTAGAGGAATGGTTATGCATGCTGTCATCCACTCTGTAGCATATTCAGCACTTGTTACTTACACAAATAGTTACAAAGCGGAGTTTTCAGAGGCTTATTGGGTATGGGGTGTTGTTGCAACTGTTCTTTGCTGCGTTATTCTTGGTCAGAGTATGCATTTCCTTCGCTCCAGATTTTATGAAGTGTTTTTGTTTATTCATATTGTCTTAGCTGCTGTTTTCATGGCAGCTTGTTACTGGCACTGTGCTACACTTGGCTGGTTGGAATGGCTCTATGCTTCTTGGGCCATCTGGGCCTTTGACAGAGTAGTTAGAGTTGTTCGTTTAGTCTGGTCTGGCTTTGCTAAAGCTGATTCAAAACTTTATCCCGATGACATCTTCAAAATGACTATTTCTTATTCCCAAAGATGGAAGTACTATCCTGGATCTCATATTTATTTCCATGTTATGAGACCCTGGGGATTTTGGGAGTCTCATCCTTTCACTATCTATCAGCACCCTGATCCTTCTCAGAGTGACAAACTTATTCTTTGCGGTACTGCCAAGGAGGGTATGACTAGAAATATCTACAATGATTTGAGCAAAGCATCCGGGTCTAAGAATATCACACTCCTTCTTGATGGTCCTTATGGCCACCGCCACAATCTTCAACACTACAATACATGCATTTTCATGGCTGGTGGTATTGGTGTAACAGCCACCTATGCGTATGCCGCAGATCTTATTTCCAAGGCTGACATGAACCAGCATATTGTTTTTATTTGGATTACCCGCCATGAATCGGCACTCAAGTGGTTTAGTGAAGAAATGGAATACCTTGCAAAGAGTGGTCGTTGTACCATTCAAATGTACATCACCAAGAGTGCCGAACCTGTTAGTGACACTGAACACAGCAGTGGCCAAGAGAAGAATTCCGATTCAGATAGTTACAACAGTCCCATGTATAGCATCACTAGAGGAGCTCGCCCTGATGCATATGAACTTATGGCTGGTCATATTCGTGAGTCCGACGGAAATACTAGTATCATGGTTTGTGGCCCTCCAACTCTCAATGATACAATGAGACGCTGTGCCACTGACAACCTTGGTAATGCCAAGGGTAGAGTCGATTACCTTGAAGAAGCATTTTCTTGGTAAAAAAATTTTTTAGTCCTTATTCAGTTTCATTTTTATAGTTAATATACTTTCCTTAATAGATTTAATTTTTTCTTAGTTGCGGCCCCATCAAGTCTTTTTTTTATATAATTAACACTGGCAAAGTTGTCAGCTGGGTTTGATTGTATAGGAATTTTGTCGAAACTAGCTAAAGTGTTTGAATCTTTAATAAACCTTGACTGAGTATATATCTCAACAGGATTGATTTAACAAGCCCAGCTACTGGTGGATTTAATTATGTTTCATTCAAATTTATTCTTTTTTAAATTTGTGATTGTTTACAGTCAATGACTTTAGATGCTTGGTTTCATATTTTTTTTACTTTTTGTAGTTTTTGATACTGTTTATATACTCTCTTTATTTTGAGATTGACTAATGATTTTTTGTAGAAGTAATATTGTGATACCCAGTTCTTAAATCTAGCTGAGCTAGGTAGTACTCGTAAGAAGATAATTTTTCTTGACTTTTAACAGATGTAAAATATGACTTGAGTTAAATGGAATTCCAATACACTTAGGAAAAGTTTTATCACTCATTCTCGAAATAAATAAGCATGCATAAAACAATAACAAAAGAGAATTGATGCTTAGCTTAATGGCTCAGGTCCGGATATCAATTTTGGTTTCTAACAGCTTTTCCAGGTTAATCTCAGGTTCAATGTCCTTCTCTAGCAGCTTACTTCCTATCTCTCGTCCCAAGAAGCAAAACGTGTCTACAATAAACCTGACTGAATTGCACACATCCTGTTTCAGTTTTTATTTGAGATTAGCTCCAAGGTTTCACCGAGGATACTTTGGGGGAATTTGTAATATCAGAGCAGTAGGTATGACGGAAGACGGAGACACACCGGTAACTACCATAGCCACTCCATGGCAATCACCAGGTGATTATGTTTGTCCCAAAAATACCTGAACAATGTTTCAATCAAAATCCACAGAATTAATGCGACAGCAGAAGGCTAATAACGATTGATTTGGTCACATACTCACCATAAAAAAAGGTTAATAAAGTAATAGTAACTGGTATAAAGACGTCCAACAGAGACGCTAACCAATGGGTTCAATCTGGGAGAATAATTCTGCGTACAGTCAACAATAGATACAAGTTGGGCTGTATAAAACTTGATACAGGACAATACAAAGGAGATATTTAGCAACTCGGGTCTCGCTCTGGTACGAGACTCAGTGTTAGGACTAGAGATAAAATAGGTGAGTTTATGACCCATACTCTTCAGTACATTTAGAAATGCAAGAATAAAAACAGGTTTCACAACATAGCAAACAGTATCAAATTGCATGTGAAATCAATGTTCCAAGGTTACTGGCTGTAAGCACACCAAGAAGTGATAAAAAAAACAGATAATAAAAAAGATAAAGCTTTAAATATATTTAAAAACCAATCGCAACTGAGTTTGTCAGATCAGCTCCATTACACAAGTTATTGCCCATTAATAATACTTTTCCCAAATATCGGTGACAGTTAAATATTACTACGTAGGTTTAATTCGGAATATGAGGTATTCAAATCTTGCCTTTTCAAACTTAATATATGATGTTTTTCATCTTTTTCGTACACTTCGCGAAGAAAAGTTGTTATTTGTGGTGGTGATGAAGGACCCAGAAACCTGTCTCCCTCCATCATCTAGTTTTGATTAACTTCGTTTCATTTTTTATCAATACAGTGAGTAAACTATGAAAATAGAGAAGTGTTTTCCTTGAGCGTCGACAAAAAGAGAGTTGTGAATTGATTAAAATCTTTCAGAATCGAATCTTTAACTAGTTTAAAATATTTTATATTATTAGAGAGCTGCTTTTATTGGTTTATTCTTGTTTTAAATATTAATAGGCAATAGAATTTCTTCTTTATTTCAATTCCCTAGTTCAAACGTCTCCCATTACATTAAATACTGAAAAAGTACCTGTTTATAGATTATAATACATCAAGCCAGCAATGCAGACTTCTGTTATCTAAAGCAAGCATGCTATTTTGCATATGACTCTGTGAGACTAACGTTTGAATTAACATGGATGTGATCAAATTTGGCCGGAAAAAAAACTATTACCTGCCTGAAGCTGTGAGTTTGTCAAAATCTATTTAATAGTTACTGTCTCCCACTTTTTTTTATTTGAACAAAAGAAAAAAGTGAATCTTTATAAAGAAGTATGTAAAGCAAATAACGATAGATAGCCAAACACTCTACATTAGGGTTCTTTTTTCCTAGAATAAATGAAACAAATATAAATCAAACACTTTAGTCAAGCACTAACTTATTTTATCGGTGTCAATTATTTCCAGCCTTACAGTCTCCAGTAAAGTTCTCAGTGGATGTTTGTCTTCTTCCTTCTCATTTGGTAGGAACTCTGTCGTTAGCATATCAGCTTCATGTTGCCTCATCCAAGATCCTTGATCAGGAATAAGACCATTGTAAACATAGCTTATCGCAATCGTAGACTACGTGTTGCTCGGTTTTGGAACTTGTACCCCTTCTCTTGTTATGTTATGCAGGGCTTCTATTGCCTTTCTTGGCTTCATCTATCCTAATGGCAAGTACTCCTTCATTGCCTGAAGCCTTTTAACAGCTGAGCTAAGTCCAGATCTGGTGACACTCCCTAGAGTTCTTTCTTCAACTCTGTTCTCTGGCCGTGGTTGATAATACGCTGTGTAGCCTTGAACTTGCAGCAGTTGCAGCTGTAATCTTTTTTGAAAACCTTTTTTCTGGAGATCACCTGTGTCTCCAATGCTGATTCCCAGTTGTTTTATTCGACTTATTTTTACTCTGACATATGGATGTTGTTTGCAATGTCCATGTATAGAAAGTTTCATCACGCTAAACTGATGTGTATCACGTGATGTAATTCCATGGGCTCGATTCGGGACACTTGCATTATTATTTTTTTTTAATTTTTTTAATTTTTTTAATTTTTTTCTTTTTGTCACAAAATTGTGGGGTAACGACAAAAGGGCTCCGGTTACTGAAGGCCCCAAACTTCCGAAGCGCTAATATTCAAAAATCAATGCGCGACTTGTTCGATATAAACAACGGCCCTTTTTTATTATTAAATTCCGAAAAAAAGTCATAGGAACAAAAAGGCGGAGAAATTGACCATTGCAGCCTAAACGGGATCACCGACAGGGCGCCCGAATTCATGGTCCTCCCCTCTCTTACCTGCTATCAAGGCAAACATAAAAGGCACACATAATACTTTCACTGTTCTTGACTCTTGTCTTTTTTTTAATACCATATTACACAGCAAAACAACAATTTGCAGAACCTGGGTTACCACCGAGTTCATAAACTAAGAGACCAGAAGTTTCAGTCACGATTAATTTATAGTAAACGCAATGATCAGAGTTAGTACACGAATGGGCCGCCAGCACGCCCGGCTTTTTCAATTGAACAGCCCCACAGTCGCTAAACAGTCATTTAGCGTAGCTCGGGGCCTGAACACAAAATACGGCTTTATTGGACTTGGCCGCATGGGCCTACCAATGGCCGCGAACCTCTACCGCAAGGGGGTTGCGCCGAGCAAAGCCCAGCACTCTTTGACGGTACTAGATGTGTCACCAGAGCCTTACGTCGAGCTGCGCAGCCAGCTCGAGACTGACGCCAGCAGCAATGGCTCCGAGCCATTCGCAGTCGCCAGTAGCATCGAAGATCTTGTCGCCGCGTCGGACTTTATTGTAACCATGCTGCCGGAGCCCAAGCACGTGGCCGACGTTTATAGCAAGATTGTGGCGGCGCTAGATAAACTCCCTGCCAGCAGCAGCCAGGCAAAGACTTTTGTTGACTGCTCGACGATTGACGTGGAGACAAGCTTGGCCGTGGCCAAAAAGCTGAGTGAGCTGGGCAGTGGTGCCAAAGCCACGTTTGTGGACGCGCCCGTTTCCGGCGGCACCGTGGGCGCGACCAATGGAACCCTTACATTCATGACTGGTCTGCCACGCCCTGATGTCCCAGCCACGTCCTCAGCCGCGTCTCTCGCTTCTCCCGAGGCGGCAGCCAAGATTGAGTCTACGCTAGCACATATGGGTGCCCGGGTGGTGCCCTGCGGCGCGCCTGGGCTGGGACTCGCGGCCAAGCTTGCCAACAACTACATCCTGGCGCTCAACAACGTGGCCACCGCCGAGGGCTTCCGGCTGGCGCGCTCGCTGGGGCTCGACTCGCACCTGTTCGCGGACATTGTGAACACGTCCACGGGCCGCTCGTGGTCGACGCAGATCAACAACCCGGTCCCGGGTGTTGTGCCCACGGCGCCAGCCTCGCGCGACTACGTGAACGGGTTTGGCCTGGGCCTGATGCGGAAGGACCTCGGGCTGGCGCTCGAGGCCGCCAAGCAGGTGGGCCAGCCGCTGCTTATTGGCGATGTCACTTACGAGGCGTACCAGCGCGTAGAGCGTGAGGGTGGCGAGAACTACCGGGGAAAGGATATGTCTATTATTTACAAGTACCTTGAGAAATAGTTGTAGCTATGAATGAATTTGGTTTGAAGTTTACAAAACAAGAGTGTGGACTGTCGGTGGGTGATGGTGACCAACACAAGTACAGAAACGGCAACTTTTAAAATGTAAGGAATTGCAATCTGCGGGTTTGAACAGGTTTTGATCCATGGCAAGGTGTACCATAATGGAGCTTTATCTGAATATACCTGGCCAACTTGCTATTTTCCAAAAATGTAGCAGTATAAGTGTTCTTGGTGGATCTTTAAAAAAGTAAAGGTAAGAGCAGAGGAAGAAATACTATAAAGCCTGGCTGTGCTTTGAGATAGATCTGAACAAATAGCACATACTGGGGATTTATAAATAGAGAACAACAATCTACCATGTCCTGCCAATTGATTTTTTACAATCACTAGCTTGGGCCATTGCTTGTAGTTCTGCAACACCTGCCAAAAAAAAGAGCTATAAACGTCTTTCAATAACACCGGGCTTGGTTGAAGTATGGATGCCAGGACGACTCTCCCCACAAAAGAGCCTGGAAAGCTCATGCAACCTTCTTCCACTCAGCGGAATTTAGAGAGCAAGTATTACCACTGAATTCAACTGGTCCCAGTACTTTTGCAAAAGGTTCGCCTTGGAGCTTGATCTCCAAGTCACCATTACTGCCAACAAAAGGCCTTGGTGCCGTGGTCCCTTTCTTCTATCTACAGATCTTGCTTAAAGACATGTATATGGCAATTATTACTATCAGGTGTTCTTTGGCACCTACACTTTCCAATTTAATAAAAATTATTTCCTTTTCATGACTTGATTATATGATTTTTTTTACAGATTTGGCTCAGGACGTGTCTTTATGCAAACTTGCATGCTTCTTTATTTCTTGATGTAGAGATCAACGTACTCGTCAATGTCGAGCTCGCCGACGTCCTTGCCACTCTTGGCCAAGATGGCCTGGACCTGCTCCTCGGGGAAGCGGCCCCGCAGGTGGCGCTCAAACTTCTGGAGCAGGACAGGGGTGCCCTCCTCACGGCGCTTGCGGTGACCAATGGGGTAGTCGACCTCGACCTCTTCCAGGACGGTGCCGTCGTTAAGTGTGATCTGCAGGGCGTTGCCAATGTAACGCTTATCGGGAGCATGGTACTCAGTGGTGAAGCGGGTATCCTCAACACACTCCATCTTGGCGCGGAGCGCATCAATGCGGGGATCAGAGGCAATTTCGTCGCTGTAGTCCTCAGCAACGAGGCGGCCGTGGATCAAGGGCACGGCAACCATGTACTGGATGCAGTGGTCGCGGTCAGCGTAGTTGTGCAGGGGTCCCTTCTTGTCAATAATGCGCATGGCAGCCTCCTGGGTGCGGATGCGGATATGCTTAATGTCGTCGGTGGTGAGTCCCTTGTCCTTGAGAGTCTTATGCAAAGTCATGGCGGCCTCGGCAGCGGTCTGGGCGTGGAACTCGGCAGGGAAGGAGATCTTGAAAAGAACGTTCTCCATGACGTAAGAGCCGTAGTCGCGCTGGAACTTGAACTCGTTGCCCTTAAAGAGGACATCGTAGAAGCCCCAGGTTTTAGCAGTAAGAACGGAGGGCATTCCACCCTCACCGCGCTTGACGATGAGAGCAAGGTTAACAGCACGAGAAACGGCATCACCAGCGGCCCACGACTTACGGGACATGGTGTTGGGGGCGTGACGGTAAGTACGGAGAGCCTGGCCATCAACAAAGGCCTGGGAGACAGCATCAATGGTCTGCTCCTTGGTCAAGCCGAGCATCTTGGAAACAACGGCGGTAGTGGCAACCTTAACCAGGATAACGTGGTCAAGACCGACCTTGTTGAAGGAGTTCTCGAGAGCCAGAACACCCTGGATCTCGTGAGCCTTGATCATGCCCTCGAGCACGTCCTTGACCTTGAAGACCTTGCCGCCCTCGACACCGGCCTTGGCAGAACGGGTGAGCCAGTCAGCCACGGCCAGGATACCACCGAGGTTATCGGAAGGATGTCCCCACTCGGCTGCGAGCCAGCAGTCATTGAAATCTAACCAACGGATGATGGTGCCAATGGAAAAGGCACCGCGGATGGGATCGAGCTGGTAGTCAGTACCGGGAACCTTGGTACCGTTGGGGACAACAGTGCCGGGGACAACTGGGCCCACGAGGTTGGCGCACTGCTGGTGCTTGAGGCCCTCGAGACCGCAGCCAAGGGTATCGAGAAGACAGAGACGAGCGGTCTCAAAAGCCAGGGGAGAGTCTACCTTGTAGTCATGGACGTAACCGGCAATGTCCTTGAGGACCTGATCGGGCTCAGGACGAGCATTGTCAGTGATGATGGTGGAGTAGCGTGCGGCGCGAGCGGCAACGAAGGAGCGCGGGGCGGCGGCAGAGAGTGGGCGTGCTTGTCTAAAGGCGGCTCTAAGCATGATGATGGAATAGTTGGAAAGAGTAATGGATGAAGAGAAGTAAAAAAAAAAAAAACTGAAAAATTGCAGGCAACGCTGTTGTTTTATATACACGTCAGCACGGGTCAAGATGGTTGAGACTAGGCGCTGATCCGGTAAAGGTGAGAAGGATTGCGGGGTATGTGGCCAAAAGAGGAAAGCGGCGTGGACCCTTTGCTAACGCCGACCCAAGAGAAGTAACAAAAGAGCCAACAACGCAGTGAAAAATGAACAAAATGAACAAAATGAAATAAATTCAATAAAAATTAAATAAAAATTAAATAAAAATTAAATAAAACTCAATAAACAAAAGACCATAGTGTAGGCCCAAACTAACAAAACTGAAAAACCTCCGACTCGGATGCGACTTTAGCGACCATCGGCTTTTCCCCTTCTCCTTCGGCAGCCAGCGGTGCGCGGTCCCGGGTCATTACACGGAGGACAGCAGCAGCAGCACCATCCTGAAAATTTCTAGTTCCTGCTTCGCCCCATTGAAAGAGCAACACAGGGGCCATTGATGGAGCTTCACCACCTGGAAGAGGAATTGCTCGGTGCGGAGAGGGCTTTGCTTACGACATAGGCACAAAAGCGAGGCAGCTCGGCGCAAGAAGGCCGGCACTAGTGAGAGCATTAATATTGAACAACTCAGTCGAAACCACAAGAGTCTCCCATGTAGAGACCAAAGTGTACGAATCCCTCGAAAGGGCCTCTGCGGCAGCACTGTCAGAGCCACCCAGTTAAAGGGCATGGCTGTTGGTCTGGAATAAAGTTAATCCCAGTATTCCACGCAGTATTCTCCGTGAGTCCGGCATTGTGGTGATAACAACTGTCGAGCCGGGTTTGGCAGCAGCAAAAGGGGGATGCACACAAGGTTTCCACTTGGGCTCGGAGGCTGCCCATGTCAGCCCCTATTGGCTGGTGCCCTCGACAGCCTTTTATTTCTTCTTTTGGCAAACACACACTTGTGCGTGTCCTCATGGCCAAAAGTCTGGAAAAAGAAAGATAATGATAATAATAATAATAATAATAATAATAATAATAATAATAATAATAATAATAATAATAATAATAATAATAATAATAATAATAATAAGAATAATAATAATAATAATAATAATAATAATAATAATAATAATAATAATAATAATAATAATAATAATAATAATAATAATAATAATAATAATAATAATAATAATAATAATAATAATAATAA
>QQZM01000058.1:0-128235 GCA_013365045.1 Geotrichum candidum | reverse complement strand
TATCGTTTTGTTTTGTAATTTTATGTAACTATTTGATGTAAGGACAATAAACTGATTATCTATCTATCTATCTATCTCTTGCCGTCAGCTTAGTATCGGCAGATCTAGATGATAGAACTTAAACCCAAAAAACAAACATCTAAATCTATGTCTTAATTTACAAAAAACCCTTGCCCTCAAGGGATACAATTTAATACATAACACAAACCCAAATTATGCTTTAGTCTTAAATAACAATGTGGTCCCTTTCATTGTCCGGGTAAGTTTATGGATCAAACTTTTTTATTGATTTTTTTATTCCACTTTTTTCGATTCCAAGTGAACAACACTTGTTTTTGAATCATCACCTCCCCTTATATACAAAACGAACAATGTCGGCAGCTGTGCAACTTTTAAACCCGAAGGCCGAGTCCTTGAGAAGAAATCAAGCTTTGAGCGTCAACATTTCAGCTGCTCAAGGTTTGCAGAGTGTTCTTTCCAGCAATTTGGGCCCCAAGGGCACAATTAAGATGTTAGTTGATGGATCTGGCAATATCAAGCTTACAAAGGATGGCAAAGTCTTACTATCAGAAATGCAAATTCAGAACCCCACCGCCGTCATGATTGCTCGCGCTGCTACTGCCCAGGATGAGATTACTGGCGATGGTACTACCTCTGTCTGTTTATATGTTGGTGAACTTCTCAAGCAGGCTGAGAGATTCATTTCCGAAGGATTGCATCCTAGACTTGTTACAGAGGGATTTGATCTCGCACGACAGGAGACTCTCTCATTTTTGAACGACTTTAAGCAGGATGTTGAAATTGATAGAGAATTGTTGCTGGCTGTCTCGCGTAGCTCGCTCACTACCAAGGTCAATTCCAAGTTGGCTCAGATTCTTACTCCCATTGTCGCAGATGCCGTGCTTGCTATTCACAAGGCTGATGAGAGATTGGATTTACACATGATTGAAATCGCCACCATGCAGCACAGATCCAGCACAGAGACTCAGCTCATCAAGGGTCTGGTTTTAGATCATGGTGCTCGCCACCCTGATATGCCCAAGCGCGTCGAGAACGCTTACATCCTCACCCTCAATGTCTCCCTTGAATACGAAAAGAGTGAAGTCAATTCCGGTTTTTACTACAGCTCTGCTGAGCAGCGTGATAAGCTCGTTGAGAGTGAACGCAAGTTTGTCGATGACAAACTCCGCAAGATTGTGGAGTTGAAAAAGGAGGTTTGTGGCAATGACCCCTCTAAGGGCTTTGTCATCATCAACCAGAAGGGCATTGATCCCATGTCTCTCGATGTTCTGGCTAAGAATGGTATCCTGGCCTTAAGAAGAGCTAAGAGAAGAAATATGGAACGTCTTCAGCTTGTTTGTGGTGGTACTGCTCAGAACTCTGTTGATGATTTGTCCCCTGATGTCTTGGGCTGGGCTGGCCTTGTTTACGAACACACTCTTGGTGAAGAGAAGTACACTTTCGTTGAAGAGGTCAAGGATCCTAAGAGTGTCACTATTTTGATCAAGGGACCCACCAACCACGCTATTGCACAGATTAAGGATGCTGTTCGTGATGGTCTCAGAAGTGTTTCAAACGCCATCACTGACAAATCCGTCATCCCCGGTGCTGGTGCTTTCCAGATCGCTGCCTCTGCTCACCTGCTTGGCGACTTTTTGAGAAGCAAAGCTGTCCGTGGTAAGGCCAGATTTGGTGTCCAGGCATTTGCTGAAGCTCTTCTCATTATTCCTAAGACCCTTGCTGCCAATGCTGGTTTCGATACTCTTGAGACTCTTGGTGCTCTGCAGGAGGAGCAGGCCGAAGGCAACAACGTGGGTATTGACTTGACCACTGGTGAGCCTATTGACCCATCCATTGAAGGCATCTACGATTCGTATAGAGTGTTACGTAACAGCATTGCGTCTGCTACTTCTATAGCTTCAAACCTTCTCCTTTGCGATGAGCTCTTGAAGGCGGGCAGATCGTCACTGAAGTCTGGTCCTCAGGGCCAGTAAGTAGACGTGTAAAGTATATAAAAGTAATACCATTTAATTTTTCTCAAATTGGTGGAGTCCATTATAAAGAGTAACAATAATAGCATACTATTACTTGGCTGTTTACTTTTTTTTTTCATTTTTCATTTTATTTTATTATTCATCTATGTATTTATTCTTTTTGGAATTGGTAAAAGATTACATGTATCGCAATTATGACCAATAAAAAAAAGGAATGATAAAAGATAGACCTAATTGATCCTTTTCATAACCAATAATTTTAAAATATTGGTCTAGGTTTGATAGCAGATTTCTATATTTTTTTTCCATTTAATATTATCTTTTCAACCACCTCATTAGGAAAAACCTTTCTTTCCCTTCCATCCCTTCTCTTTCGTTGTTACCACTCCTGGATTCTTTTTTTTTCTTCTTTTTCTTTTGCTATTATTAATTCGCTTTGTTGAGGACGGCCTCTTTTTTTTGTTTTTCTCCCACATCAATGCGATATGTTCGACAGCATTCCATCGCCCTTTGAAGTTAATTCGCACGACATGGACGCATGCGACTCGGCAAACACACGACAACGGTCACGACTGGGATGTTTTACGTGCCGCAAGCGCAAGAAGCGGTGCGACGAGGGCAAACCCGTGTGCCAAGCCTGTGTGCGTCTAAAGCTCGACTGCTCCTATCCTGTCCCTGGGCAGGAACGGAGAAATCGTCGAAGATGCGGCGGCACTGGTAGTTCGGATGGTACTGCCGATGATGCTCAGAAACCGTTAAGGGTTAAGAAAGCAAGCAACAAGAGTAACGAGGGAAAAAAGAAACTAAAATTCAAGTACATCAACTACACAGTACTTCCATCTTCCTCTTCGTCGTCGTTGTCGCCGTCACCGTGCTTATCTAGTCGTAATGGGCTTAAATTGACTATGCATAAAGAACCACAAAAAAGTGGCTTTGATGGACGTGAATCCCTTAAGCCAGTAAATGTGCTTCCCACCACTGAATCTGACCAGCAAAGTTCTGAGCCTTCTGTCTATAGTGTCCCCTCTCCGGGAACCACCTGCTCACCCGCTGACGACTCTATCATACCGAAGGACCTTAGGGACCCAGTTCCGGTACCCCAAGTAGATTCTCACGACCCTCACCATCAGCACCATGATTCCCTTATTCCGGGCATGTTTGGGCCCCATTCGCCAGAAACTTTCAATCCGTCACTAGTTTTTACAAGGGGCCTGCATGGCTTGATTTCTCCTGGACCCAGCTCTCGAGTACTAGAACTGGATGAGGAGAACGACGATACTGAGGAGAACCAGTCCATGGCTTCTAAAACGTCTGATGAGCTCCACAGAAATAGCATGTCGGCGATATTTGATCCCTCTATCCTGGAACCCCATTTGTTTTCCAACGGTCATGGTGGTAGTCCCACAAGTGGCCTAGGCAGTAACGTGAGCAGTCCCATGACGTCGCTGATGATGAATGACCAAAACCTTTTCTATAATTCCCCTCTACTGATATCACAGCTAACACCCTGGTATGCACTACAACTCGATAAGACTGGAATTTCCATGTTTGAGTACTACAGTTCTTATCTGGCCAACATAATCTGCGTGTCTTCGTCAAACTCATTTTTGGATGTATTTATTCCGCTAGCTCAGGTTGATCCTGCTGTTTTGTATGCATTGGTTGCTTATGCCTCTTTTCATCAGAATATGACCGAAGTAGGGAGTAACTATCTCAATAAGTCTCTCGAACTAATTCAGCGTGAGCTACCCAAACATAAGATGACAACGCTGGCCGGTATCTTGTTGGTAGCCACAGCTGAAATCTGCAATGGTGATATGGTTCATTGGGATAAATATCTGGTAGCCGCTGCGGAAGTTATTAAGATGAATGGTGGTCTTCGGAGCTTTACAACAAACCGAACCACTCGATGGCTGGCCACAAATTTCTTTTATCATGAAATTCTGGGAGCATCGAAATACTCACGAAAAACTCATTTTCAGCCAGCAGAGTACGAGGAGGTGCTGCGGCATGACCTGGGTGTGCACTCACTTATAGGGTGCTGCAAATCAATTTTTTACCTCATGGCGCAACTTTCAAATTTAGCGGCGGAAGCGCAGATAGTGCATGAGGGTACTGATACAACAGAGTTCAGACGACTCTACGAACGTGCCAGACACCTAGAGGTTCAAATTGACAATTGCCAACCTGATTCTGCGGATATTATTAACCTGTCATCCAAGGACCAGGAAGAACAGCTTACTCTATTTGAAACGTTCCAGTTAACGGCTAAACTACAATTACAACAAGCTGTGCTAAGGCGAAACGCTACCAGTCTCAACTTACAGATTATGGGTGCGGACTTGATTGAGTCATTAGACGTGGTGCTCAACACCAAGGTTGAGGGCTCGATTGTTTTCCCACTCTTTATGGCCAGTATCATTGCCACCAAGGATAAAACACGACAGGAGATGATGGAACGATTTGACCGATTCTATAATCGAAATTTGGCTAGAAACATTCTTAGGGCCAAAAGCTTGGTCCAGGAAGTTTGGTCGCTAGACTGTTATGGCACAAAGTATGTGAACTGGTACGATCTGATCAAGGAAGACGGGTTTGACATTTGCTTTGCATAGATTTATGATGATATTTATTAATGACAAAAAATAACAAAAAAAACAATTAATTTCCCTGAAGTGTTGAAAATAAAATAAGATGATTAAAACAATTTGAATATATAGATTACATATTAATACTCAAGCTAGTTCTTAAGCCAGGAACTTATCGTTAGATTCCAAAATCTTGGTGCTTCTCTTAGCATCCAGGAAAAGAGACTCGCATTCTTCAACATCAGCAACATCAATCTCGGTTCTGCTGTTAGCCGTAGCTAGAACAGAAGATGGGGCCAAGAGCTGCAGAGCGTATCGGAGCGAAATCTGGTTACCCTGTTCCGCCAGCTTGTTGAGAGCCTCTGGGGTAGCAGGGGAACCCTCCAGTAGTGATCTCTTCTCGATAATAGTTCTAATCTCTTGTAAGTTGTAGGGTAAAGTTCTGACAATCAATAGACGGTCGACCAGATCAGTGGGGATACCATGAGGAGCCTGGATATCATCAGTGCCTCTGACAGTAGTCTTGCCACGGTTGGAGGCCAGTACGACGATCGGCGAAATTGTTGACTCCAAAGCTCTGTTAAGGTAGGTGAAGCACTCAATATCCAACATGTGGACTTCATCAATAAATAAAACACCGGGAATCAACTCAGCAACACCCTGGTCAATGTATTTCTGGACGACCTTGTTGATCTCTTGTCTGAGCTTATCGGTGATCTCAGTCTTTTTGGGCTTCATTAGCTGGCCCATCATAGACATAATATCTTGGCCACCCTGAGGTCTAGCATTCGCAACATCAAGGTCATGAAGCGTGACATCCTGCACAATCTCCTTCTTCTTGTGGACCTCGCCCTTGGGCAGTGGCACGTATTCCTCGGCCTCCAAGTCAAACTCAGTGGCATACGCGTCAGATCTGCCGACTCTCTTGACAGCGCCGGTGTTCGCCTCAATATAAATAACGTCACCAACAGCAACCCGCTCCTTCTGAATGCTCTCGTATATGCTGGGGTCGAGCTTTAGTTGCTTGGTGCCTTTAGCGCTCTTCAGGCCAACAACAACATGGCTGATGGTCTTGCCGTATCCTCCCAGAGGGTTTTCGGTCTCTTCAGGTGTCAATTCCGTCACTTCACCTTCATAAACCTCCTTAGTCTCTTTAATTCTCAGGCCAATGGCGCGTCTAAAGTTCTCCATTAAAGCCTCTGTTTTCTTAACCTCTGCTGAAAAGATTTCGGAACCAACAATTGGGCAGAACGGGACTTTAGGGCCCAGTTCCTGGGAAATGGCGAGGGCCAAAGCGGTCTTACCGGTACCGGGACCACCTGCCAGTAAAATAGCCTTTCCAGACATTTTCTTCGCCTTGATAAGATCAACAATGACACCACAAGCCTCGCGGGCAGACTCCTGGCCAACGAACCCGCCGTCGACTGTCTTAGCGTATCCGCGCTCATCAAGACCGAGGCCCTTAATATGGGTATGAGCAGCAGTACGGTTTTCACGTAAATTGCCCTTAATTTCGTTAATTTGCACCATTGTTCGTGATGTGTCTGTGTGTTGGTGTAGTGTTATTGCTGGTGATTGTTCTTTGTGAAATAAAGAAAGCGAGAGGTGTTTTTGTTGACGCTTGTCATGGAAGATTTCAATTTTTTCGTAAAATTCTTGGGAGTAGTAAAGATTAGTCAGCAAATATAATCAAAATCATTATATTACTAATGTTGTTAATACTGATATTTACGCACATATGTATATTTTAAACCGAACCAGAAATATGGAGAGCTCTTATGATCACTGTTTTCTTTCCCCATGAGCTTTGCTTCCTTCTATTTTTTTTCTTTTTTCTTGCAGTCATCATTAATTTAATCCCTAGCAGTATTGACAATATCCTTTGGAAGCTCCATTAATAGACCATCAATATACTCTTCAGTACTTATAATATATCTAAAGAGCTTTCATAAAAATGGATGTTTCTATGCTTTTATCTCCTGTTCATCCTATTGACATGATGTCACAAATCAAGCTGGAAATGACACAGTTTCAGACCTCATGCTCTAAACTCCAAGTGTATCGAGACCCGGCGATTCAGATGCCTTCTCCTGAAGATCCTCAGGACGAAGAGCCCAGGCCTAAAAGGGCGCAGAGAACTCCTTCAATCCGCAAGCCAAAGTTACCAAAGCGCGAAGAAGCTGCTGAGCAAGTTCTGGATCTGACATGTCTCAAAACTTTGGGCGAGTACAATAAACAAGCTCTGTCAGAATCCAGCGTCTGTAGAACCGATTTGTCACTTTTGAGTCATGTGTTTAAGCATTCGCGAAGACTCGTTGTGATTACAGGAGCCGGCATCTCGGTTTCTTCGGGGATCCCCGATTTTCGGTCAACGACAGGCCTCTTCACTCTTCTCAAAAACGATCTCAAACTGAAAGCTTCAGGAAAGCAGATGTTTGATGCCTCAGTGGTATACAATGACACTACTTCGACACAAAATTTCCACACCACTATCTGCGATCTGCATGATCTCTGCAGCAAATCCGAGCCCACACCATTTCACAAATGTATCAACGAAATTTCTAAAGATAAGCGCCTGCTACGACTTTACTCACAAAACATCGATTGCTTAGATGCCAACATGTCTTATTTATCAACACGAACTCCACTTGAAGCACCATGGCCAACTACAATCCAGCTGCATGGCAGCATACAGAAGATGAATTGCACAAAGTGCAACTGGATGGGCGATTTTGATGCATCAGTATTCAACAACTGTGACGTGGCACCAGAATGCCCGGAATGCAAAGAAATTGAGTCTGTTCGCTCTGTTGCAGGAAAGCGACCCCAGGGAATTGGTCGTCTGCGGCCACGGGTTGTACTTTACAATGAGTTTAACCCAGATGCCGACGCAATTGGTCAGGTTAGCGAGGCGGACCTGACGTCGCGGCCTGACGGACTGATAGTGGTGGGTACAACCCTGAAAATTCCTGGTGTGCGGCGACTTGTGCGCGAAATGTCCCAAGCAGTGCATGCAGCCAAAGGTGCAACTGTGTGGATGAATATTGATGACCCACCTCAGATTAGCAAACGAGAGTTTGAGGGCTGTTTTGATTTAATTGTGAAAGGTGACTGTCAAATTATCCCGCAGCTGATGGCCGACTATGAACAGGAAAAATTAGAAATTGAACAAAAGAAGACCGAAGAACGACGAGCCAAGGCTGAGGCCAAGGAGGCTGCACGCTTGCTGCGACAAAAACAAGCACTTGAGCGTGCCGAAAAGAGAGCCGAAAGAGATCTTCTCAAGGCCAAGCGAACCAAATCCGAGGGCTCGATGGAATCCAACAGCAAGAAGCGCAAGATGGCCGACGAGAAGCCTATTTTGGCCAAACGCATTAGGAGCGAGATTATTGGATTTTCTTTGGTACCAGAGTTAACAAGCTCAGGACAATCATCATCAGACTACTCATTGTCTGAGAGTAGTGACCGAGATGCCTCACCTGAACCTGAGGTCTACGTTTATCAGAGCGTGACTTCATTACTAGGTGCACGAGATGCTAGACCAGAAGTTTTAAAACAGCCGGGACAGCAACCTGGCAAGCGCAGGCTTGGTGGTCTCAAACGTAAATCTGTTAACACCTCTTTGCCCGGGCCCACCAAGGAAGAGCCAGCTGCCAAATAAAAAAGCTGGCTCATTTATTTATTTATTATTAAATTTTTTATGACAACACCTATAATAAAGGATATAATTTAGTAACGGATTTTAAGAGACACTATATGAATTTTTTTTTTTAGTTAATAATATAATTTTAAACCAGTATTAATTATAAAACTTTTGAAGGTTTTCCTTTATACCGATTTATTTGAGTACTCTCAGGGTTCAGATATGAGAGGCTGGAAGGTTGCGGGTGGGAACCACGAATGCGAGTCCCAAGCTTTGCTACATATATATAAAGAAGGAGCTGAATAGTATGCTGAATTCTACAATTGCATTTTGGAAGAAAAAAAAAGATTTATCAACTTGATTAATGATATCTATTATTCTTGTTTTTGGTCTTGAGTACAAAAGACAAAAGTCTATTATGATGTATACTGCTTATTTTTAGAGCATGCGGCTGACTTTCTACTAGGTTTCTAGTTCCCAAACGTCATTTTCGTCTTAATAAATGCGTTAATTTCGGATAATCCATCAGCAGAACCTTTTTTTTTTTTTTTTTTTTTTTTTTTTGGTTTACTGTCATAAATTGACCAAATGGGATTGTTTAAATCTCAAGTACTATGTTTCAGGGTCTGTCTTGCATGCTATCATTAAAGTTTTTTTTGACTGCTGACAAATAACAAAGTATTATAATTACCCTAACCTTGACATATTTGCATTAGAAATCGCAACCTTAACAAAACAAAAAAAAGCTGAACTTTGTGAGATAAAACTTAGTAAAGAGCAAGACTCGTAAGGCTTTGTAACGGCTAGAAGGTAAGTTGAGTGGTATTAAAAACCTACAAAATCTTAGTATCATAGCAATAGACGTGGGATTGTTGGTGAAACTTCTAGATAAACACATGACTCTGTTTATAACTGATTCTTCAATAAGCCTGTCAATGACCATAATTTACAGAAGCCATTTTTTATAGTATGATATTGTGCCGCTTATTTTCAATTCTTGGCTTAAGTAAACCTCAACTGCAACCCGTAATATAAAAAAAAGAGGAATTGTTTGATGATTTAACTGTAGCAAAAATGGCTGTTATAGTAAACGCAAGTGTGATTCATCTTCCATATACGGGTGAAGCGCTGGGGTACGACCGGCGTTCGGGAGGGGAAAAAAACAAAAAAAAAAACCGATCTCAGTAATAGATTTTTGGCAACTTAGTAAGCGCCGAATTTCCGGACGCCACCAGGACCTTTGTAGTTGTAGTGTCCCACGGGTTTTCTTACATGGAATATTCCGGACTTGGTTGAAGTTTGTACGGGTTGCTCATTTGCTTTCTAAAGGCTTATTATCGCATTGAACGGGTGGTCATGTGAGATGACTGTAAAAAGGAACCAAAACTTTCTTACAAATCCAAATGTCTTTTGCTGGTTCTGCCATTTTGCTCACGTACTTGGTAGATTCTGGGGTTTTCTTATGGTGGCAAGGCTTTTACAATAAATTTATATAAATACCAGAAATCTCACAGAATTCATATTTTTTTCTAAAACTTCAACTTTTATTTTTCAAATCAATCGCCTATTAAACTAATTCAAAATGGCTCGCCGTCCTGCTAGATGTTACAGATACTGCAAGAACAAGCCTTTCCCCAAGTCTAGGTACAACCGTGGTGTCCCCGACCCCAAGATCCGTATCTACGACCTTGGCAGAAAGAGAGCTTCTGTTGACGACTTCCCTCTTTGCGTGCACCTTGTCTCCAATGAACTTGAGCAGCTTTCATCAGAGGCTCTTGAGGCCGCTCGTATCTGCGCCAACAAGTACATTACCAAGATCTCTGGCCGTGAGTCCTTCCACATGAGAATCCGTGTTCATCCTTTTCACGTTCTTCGTATCAACAAGATGTTGTCGTGTGCCGGTGCCGATAGACTGCAACAGGGTATGAGAGGTGCCTGGGGTAAGCCCCAGGGACTTGCTGCCCGTGTTAATATTGGCCAGATTCTTATTTCTGTCCGAACAAGAGATAACAATAAGGATGTTGTCATTGAGGCACTCAGAAGATCGCGGTACAAGTTCCCCGGTCAGCAGAAGATTATCATTTCCAAGAAGTGGGGATTTACCAATCTTGACCGTGACCAATACGTTGCAAAGCGTGAAGCTGGTGAGATCAAGGATGACGGTGCCTACGTTAAGTTCCTTTCGCACAAGGGTCCTCTTGAGGAGGCTCTGCGTGATTTCCCCGAGTACGCTGCGCGTGTGGCCGGTACCTCTGCTTAAGTGTTTTTTTTGATTTTTTTTGATCATATATCTTTTTTTCTCAGTTTTTTTTTTTTTTTTTTTACTTGAATGAATTTATCATTATTAATTGAAGTACTATATTTGGCATGGAATGCAATTCTGTAGCAATGTTAAGCAGCCGATATTGAGTTGACAGGAACCTGATGCTATTACAAATCCAGGCTGCCAGAGATATCCGATTTGAGATATAAGTTTAGGTACTTAACACATATGACATTATATAAACTAATATTCAAGTCTTTACATGTATTTTGTACATTGATCTATTGCAAATTGTTCATTGTTATATTGACATTCTTATGCCAAGACTTGCATTGGTTTACGCAACAAGATGTCGCCGTACTAGACCCTGATCCGTCCCAAGAATGCCATCGTAGCCCTCTGATCCCCCTTTCTCTGCTGGTTTCCCCCTCGCCTGGCCTTGTTGGTTGCTTATTGGTGCAGAAACAGAGAATGAAAACCTTGACTCGAGATGTACAGGCGCATGGCTACCTGCGGCTCCTGGAAACACGTTTACCACTCTGCTGGCAAAAAAAAAAAAAAAAAAAGTTGTAAAAGAGACCAGATTTGCAGCGTCTGTCAGGGGAATCGGGCACTCTGCTTCATTCGCCGCTTGAATCTATCCACGTCATAAGTTTGTACAACCTTTCCAAGCACGTATTCAGCAGGGTTAGGAATAACATATTCTGGTGAAATAATTTCTCCGGGTGTTGATCGTATTTTTGTTATTTTTGGTGTTGTTGAAATTTCAAGTTAACCTCCACGTTTCCATTTATTCTCCTTTTTTTTTTTCCTTCTTTTTTTTCCTTCATTCTTCTCTTTTTCCAAAGTACCATCCTCAACCATATACCACACAATGTCTGCTGCTACCCCTTTCTCTGAACGTGAACACCCCGATACCCTCGTCCTCTTTGATGTCGACGGAACCCTGACCCCTGCCCGTCTCCAGGTCTCCGACGAGGTCCGTGATGTGCTCAAGGAGCTCCGCAAGAAGGTCGTCATTGGCTTTGTCGGTGGCTCTGATCTCGCTAAGCAGAAGGAGCAATTGGGTGCTGATGTTCTTGATCAGTTTGATTATGCCTTCTCTGAGAACGGTCTCACTGCTTACAAGCAGGGCAAGGAGCTCGCTTCCCAGAGTTTTATCAACTGGATTGGTGAAGACAAGTACAACAAGCTTGTTGTTTTCATCCTCAGATACCTTGCTAATATCGAGCTGCCCAAGCGCCGTGGTACCTTTATTGAGTTCAGAAACGGCATGATCAATGTTTCCCCCATTGGCCGTAACGCCTCCACCGCTGAGCGTAACGAGTTTGAGAAGTTCGATCTTGCCAACAAGATCCGTGCTACCATGGTCGAGGCCCTCAAGAAGGAGTTCCCCGACTACGGCTTGACTTACTCCATTGGTGGTCAAATCTCCTTTGATGTCTTCCCCACTGGCTGGGACAAGACTTACTGCCTGAGACACGTTGAGGGCGAGAACTTCAAGAACATTCACTTCTTTGGTGACAAGTCCTACAAGGGCGGTAACGACTACGAAATTTACGAGGACCCTAGAACTATTGGCCATGCTGTCAACTCTCCCGATGACACTGTTCGCATCCTCAAGGAGCTCTTCTTTCACTAGATCTTGTAGATCCTACATATAAATTAATCTCTAACATGTAATATAATTTTTAATCAAAAAAAAAAAAAAAAAATTCAAAAAACCAAATATTCTTTAAACAAAAAGAGAAAAAAAAAGAACTAAAAATAAATAGACAAACGGACACCCACGATGGCATCATTGAATCAGCTCAATGGAGGCGTCATGATGAAAAAGAAAGAATATGTCGCTCACAGGAGCAATAATAAAAAGCAAGCGGCACACATTTTACGACAACAAACGAATATAAGCCAGCACCAGGGCAAAGGCACCGGTACAGACTCCAATCAACCATTGCACAACTTGTAGTTTTGTTGTTTCAATTTGGGTTTTAAAATTGGCCAACTCTTGATCAATTCGACTGCCCGTTTCAGCCAGCTTGAGTTCTTGGACCGCGCTCTCCTCGCGCATACGCCCCTTTTCAAGGTTAAGGTCGAGTCGGACACCTGCTTGTTGCTTGGCCAGCTCCTCCTTGAATTTTTGCCGCAGCTTGTCAATATCCGTAATCAAACGTTCATTTTCGGTGGCAATCCGCGTGGCATCTGTCTTATCCAGGGTTTGCAACTCGGACTTGAGTTTGGCAAAATCGACTTTTTGTTGGTAGGATTGTTTTGAAAACTCTTCCTTGGAAACAAGTGAGTTTTGCAGGTTTTGGACACCATCATCAATGACACTGGCCACGGCTTTAAGTACTGCTTCGGATTGGGTGGCGCTGAACCCCTGACGTTCGAGCTGTAGGGCGAACTTGCGGGTGTCAAAGTGGTACTGCTTGGGCATAACCCGTGTCGTTGTAAACGTACGCGTGGACAGCTGCAACACGGCCGACCGCAGCTGCTGATTACGTAGTAGTCTTAAAGCCATGTTGATAGTGCTATATGTGTGTATATGTGTTTGTTATGATGGGAGGGCTGGGGAAAAAAAGAAACCAGGGAACCGTCGTTACTTGTAAGGGGGATCGAGGTAATGATTCAAGAAACGGCGGTTTGGGAGGTTTGACCAAGGTTTGCTCCAATGACATTTTCTTCAAATTGACTTTCAAACCCCATTGATTCCATTCCTCTCTCCACCACACACAAGTATATACACAGTAATACCTTGACACTGCACCACTACCTTCACCCGTTCTGCTGCACACTGAGGTACTCGAAAAATACATAATGTTAAAAGCACGATCTAAATTACTCTATGCCGGATCTGCTGCCGCCGTCCTGGCCGTCTCGGCCACGATCTACGCCACACAGCAACCTAGAATGATTCAGAATGAGACGCCGGAAAAGGCGGCTGATCCGCAAGCTGAGTTGCTCCCTAAGAAAAAAAAGCTCAAGACGCCCACTTTGCCGGAATCTCAGTATGGCCCAGACTATCCCGGTGTTTATGCCTGGGGAAATAACACCGGCAATGTCGTTGCTCCCGGATATGGCGCAACGCTACCCTCTGTCAAGTCCCCCTACCGGATCCCGTTTTTCGATGGCCGCGTTCTGCGTGATCTTGCTCTCAGTGGCTCGCTTGGCGTAGCTGTGCTTGAGAATGGTGACATCGTGCAATGGGGTGATGCCTACAGCAAGGAACAGCTTGCAAGCAACCCATCTAAGCTTGAGAAAACCGTTAAGGGCCGTGACATTAAGAAGGTTGAAATCGCTGACGGCAAGGCCGTGTATGGATTGAACAAGGCGGGATCGCGGGTCTACGCTTGGCCCGTTTCTCGTGATGAGCTTGTGGCCGGTGAGCGTCTCGGCACCTCCACCTACAATGGCGGATCTTGGTGGAAGATCTGGACATGGGGCCGCGGTAGCGCTACTGGTCCCAACCTTACGGAAGATGCAGCAAAGCTGGGCTCGTGCCTTACTGTCAAGCTTCCAAGTCTTGGATACACAGAGTACATTAAAGATATTAGCGTGGGTAACGACCATATTCTTGTGTTGACTTCAAAAGGCCGTGTCTTTTCCGGCGCTACGGGTGTTTATGCATCACAGAAGCCAGCGGCATCAAAGGGCCAGTACGGTATTGCGTCACTATCACAGTTTGACGAGGCACCTGTACCTGGCAAGGTCTACGAGATCAAATCTTTCAAGGAGACTGTGATTGACCAGATTGCGACTGGTGACTACCATTCGCTTGCTCGCTCGCGTGAGGGCCAGGTCTACGGATTTGGTGAGAACGTGCTTGGCCAGCTTGGTATCCCCTACTCATACTCAACTGCCAATGCAGCCATCCCTACGCTGCTGCCCTTCCATAAGCTCTACCCGCGCCAGACTATCCCCGAAGCTACTGATATTGCGGCTGGTGGTGCAACTTCATACGTCACGATTCAGCCCAAGCCCAACCCTCACGAGATTCTCGACCGTAAAAAGAGCAAAGATGATGAGTTTAAGCGAGATGTTTTTGCGTTTGGCAGTGGTCTTGTCGGTCAGCTTGGTACTGGTGCCTATGTGCACGCCCAGTCGACCCCAGTTAAAATTCAACATTTTGGCAATCTTGCTGAGTACTCCGAGACCTTGCGCCGCATGACCCAGATTGATCTGTCAGACTGGGCTGTAGGTCGCAACCACACGGCTGTGAGCGTGGGTGGTCCCGCACGCGCCGCCGCCGGCTTTGGCAGCGACGTGCTTATTTGGGGTGGTAATGAGTATGCGCAGATCGGCACCGGCAAGCGCAACAACATTGCCAAGCCCATCAGCATATCGGGATTACGCGTTGACCGAGTCAACCCCGCCGTGGCTATGGCCACTGCGGCGAGAAAAGCGGACGAAATTGTGCGCGATGAAGACGCCTGGCATCTGGCTGACCAGGCCTCTGCCAACGAGCGTCTGCAACTTTTCCATCGCAAGTATGTCACTTACACTGATCCGGACACCAACAGAAAGCGCTCCGGCAAGCTTACGCAAGTGCTCACGGCGGGTGACAATAATACCGCGGTTTATTACAAGCGTGAATAAGTTACGCCGTGAGGTCGTTTAACTTATTTTTTATTTGTTTTCAAGGTATATGGCTATCTATTTCAATCAAAAATGTACATAGTTTTATCTTTTTTTTTTTATTTGTGTAATTGTAAAATCAACATTATACATCTATGTAAAACTGCACGGGTCTGACGGCAGCCTAAATTTTAGCCTTGATTCGGTCCGGGAAAAGAGTCTTAACAAGACTCTTTTTATTCACCTTGCCCATTTGATTACGGGGGATGGGAGTATCGAGAACCAACACTTCCCGGGGAATTTTGTAGCCCGAAAGCTTTTCGCGGAGCTGGGTCTTGAGGTATTGATAATTGAAATTTTGACGGTATTCGGGCGAGGCCGAGGACTTGAGTACCACAATTGCTGTGGCCTGTTCACCCCATTCCCGCGACGGGAGGCCCACAACGGCCGTCTCGGCCACATGCGGGACGGCCAGAATCTCTCGCTCAATCTCCAGAGCACTTAACTTTTCACCGCCGGATTTGATAATATCCATTGAGGCGCGGCCCAAGATTTTGATGCTGTGGTCTTCGGGGTTTACTGAGGCCACATCGCCCGTCACGAACCAGCGCTCACCGTTGCCAGTGTCGGGCAGGAAGGTGTCGCGCGTAGCCTCTGGCTTGTGCCAGTACTCCTTAAACACCGTGGGTCCGCCAAGCACCAGGTCGCCCGAGACTTCCTTGGCAAATTTGTAGGCCGCGGCGTTGCTGCTGTCAAAGAGAACTTCCTTGGAGTCAGGGTCCACAATGCGCGCAACAACCGAGGGAACCGGGTGGCCCACGGTGCCGGGACGACGACTAGATAGAGGAGCCAACGGCTGTGAGAGCGTGATACCAGTCTCGGTCATGCCGTAGCGCTCGAGCAGCGAGACCTGGCCGTTGGTGACGCGGTCCCACGACTGGCGCAGCGGGTCTGGCAGAGCGGCCGAACCGCACATGGCTAGCTGCAGCCGGAAGAAGCCCTCCTGCACTGCAGCGTGTTTCTCCTCGGGAAGGTGCTCGTCAATGTAGTTAACGAGGCGCGAGTAGATGGTGGGAACGGCCGTGTAGGTGTTGATTGGCGGCAAGACACTGGGCGGCGTAGCCAGACGGTCGAGCACGGCAGCAGGGCTAAACGGAAACAAGAACTCCACGCGCGCACGCGCAAGCACTGGCAGTGTCAGGGCAATGAGGACGCCATGGACGTGGTGCAAGGGCAGCGTGTGCAAGAAATTGGTATTTTCATTAATCTTCCAAGCGGCAGAGAGTGCCTTTGCTTGCGCCATAAATGTTTCCAGCGGCGTCACAACGCCCTTGGGGTTGCCGGAAGTACCCGAGGTGTAGAGCATGTAGCCCGCGCCCTCGTAGGTCGCGTCCTCGCGAAACTCGTGCACGCGGGCAGCACCCGCAGGTGCCGCTTTGGCAGTTTTATCTGCTGGTTGAATCGCCTCGAACGTGAGGACCTGACGATCCGCATTGCGGAATTGTTCAACCTTGTTGGCAAACCGCTCCGGCGTAATGATTAGGGATGCCTGTGAGTTGTCGAGCTGGTACTGGATCTCGGCCGATGTATGGTTCGTGCACAAGGGCACAGCCAGCGTGCCAGGCAGCGTTAACGACGCATAGAATGCAACGGCAAACTGGTAGCTGTTTTCGCCCATGATGGCAATGCGGTGACCCCCACTAGCTTCCGGGGTAGCAGCGGCGGTGATTTCCTGGAGTTTTGTGCGCCAGTAGCCAACATCGTGGAGCATGTCGCCATATGTATATGTATTGCCAGATGGGACGTGGCGGATAGCGACCTTATCCTGGTCGGCGGCCTTGAGGCTGTCAACCACTGGGTGTCGCGCGGGCAAGACAAAGCTGCGAGAAGACATACGGAGGAAATGCGGGCGAAGGGCAGCTGTCCTCGAGAGGTTAGCGAAACGAAGCATTTCAAAAATGAGAGAGAACACAAGAACGGTAGCGATGCGAGATTAAATAAACAAGCAGCAGCGGACGAGAGTCAAACGAAACAATGACGAAATGAATAACGTAGATCGGGAGCTTACAAGCTGTTATTTATATGTTTTTTTTTTGTTGGCGGCATCAATACGTTGAAAATACCGCTGCAGGAGATTTTCACGGTTTTGTGCGCTGCTAGTATAAATGCCCTCGGACCTGCGGGCGAAAAAGAAAGGGTGCCCGCGCGGAACTCGTACTTGGTGCCCAGAGCGCCCAGGCGTTCCGATTCTTGCAATTGGCACTCGGGCAAAACCACGGCCTGGCTATTGTTATGCGATAACCCCAAAGATCATCGATAACTCCAAAGGTTTTAAATTTCAGGTTGTTTAAGTTTTTTTTTCCTTTTAGGACTTCAAACAATTTTCAGCTCCTCGCTGTCTTTCTCCTTGTCAAACACCTCCTTCATTATCAGCACGGCAGAGATTTTCGCACCACATCCGCTGGGTCAAAGAAGCCAACACACCGCCATCTGCAGCCATGTCAGACCACAGCCACTCGCATGCAGGTCATTCTCATGCGCACAGTAATAGCCACTCCCATAGCCATGACTCCCACAGCCATGACTCCCACGACCACCAGCATTCACACACAGACGAGCCTGATCTGTTTGTGCCAAAACGACCCGGGCCCTTTGAAAAAATTCGCAGCAATTCAATTATAGGTAAACTGAAAGAGCCTGGCCGTGGTCGTAGTGCTTCTCAGAGTGCCGAGTCTTGGGGTCTGCACAGCGTGCCCGAGCTGCTCTCGGATTTTCGCAAGCACACTTCGCATAATCTTGTGGGCGGGACTTCTGGGGAACACGCTCACGATCACGCTCATAGCCACAGCCATGATGACCATACCCACGACCACAGTCACAGTCACAGCCACGAGCAGCGTCCATTTTCGCCGCCGTACGAGTACCACAATGACCTTCTTGACAGCAGCTCTGGCGAGTCTACATCATTTATAGAACGTGTCCCTGCAATCATTTCGCTGCCTACTGCCCTACTGGCTGTGGACTACCTAGCAGTACACTTTGGCCACATATCACCAGCAATCTGCGCAACCATGGTGGGTGGAGCGCTAATGATCTCCGCTGGCCTGTTGGGGCTGCTTATTCGCAATTCATCTCCTACGCTTTCCAACTCGCGCGAGATCAATGATACCCTGCGCCTGGCTGCAGGCTCGGTGATGCTATTTTGGGCTTGTAGCATTATTGGCTCTGTCAAAGCCACACTGATTCTGGCAACACTTGTTAATGCTCCCTTCCCTTACCTTGGCTGGCGGCCTTTGCTGCCCTCACTCGTGTACATTTTTGTGCTATTTATTCAGGATCCTATTATGTCCGCACATAACACTAATTCACTTGGCGTTGTGTTCCTGGCGTACCTTTCTCTTGTTGTTTCTGCATGGTGCATCCACCGTCCCCAGATCACAGTGTCTAGTTTCCTTTCTATTATTATTGGATTGATCCTGCTAATCCCAACTCTGATTGCGACTTCTATTAGACTTGATACAATTACTCTCACCGTTATTGCCAGCGGATCGTTTGGTGTTTATCTTTTATCCAACCGAGATCTGTTTCCGACACGATACAATCCTTTGGTTAATAGTGTTCTTGGAGTGTTGTTGGAGCGATCTGTCCAGCTGAAGGGAGAGCTTGGCTTGAAAGAGGCCCTCTTTGAAATTTTTCTTGCAGTCTTCTCAGTGGCTCTGCCCCCGGATACTAGTCGGTCAAGCCGCCCCCTGGGAAAGCAGCGTGATGCGCAAAACTGGGGTATTCTTGATAGTATTCTGGCTCATGACGACACGAGAAACATTTTCTACTTTCTACTGTTGAACTTTTCGTTTATGCTTATTCAATTACTTTACTCGATTTTATCCCACTCGCTCGGCCTGCTCTCCGATAGTATCCACATGTTTTTTGACTGTCTAGCATTGATGGTCGGCCTCGTTGCAAGCATCCTATCCAAGTTCCCGGCGTCGTCACGGTTTCCATACGGCTTTGGAAAGGTCGAGACAGTTTCTGGTTTTACAAACGGCTTTCTTTTAATTGGTATCTCGGCCGGTGTTGTTGCCGAAGCCGTTGAGCGTATCTCAAGTCCCGTCGAACTGGAAAAGACTGGTGAGCTCCTTATTGTCAGTATTCTCGGTTTAGTTGTCAACCTCGTGGGTATTGTTGCATTTAATCATGGTCACTCTCATGGAGGCGAGGGCAGTGGCCACAGTCATGGCCACAGTCATAGTCACGGTCATAGCCACGGTGGAGAGAGCGACCTCGCGCAAAATGAGAATATGCAAGGTATCTTTCTTCATATTTTGGCAGACACATTGGGTTCTGTTGGCGTGATTATCTCGACGCTGCTAATTTCATATTTTGGTTGGGCCGGGTTTGACCCGCTCGCGTCTATTTTTATTGCTGTCATGATTTTTCTCTCTGCCATCCCGCTTCTTAAGTCATCAGCCAAGACGCTGCTGTTGTCGCTCAATGACACACAGGAATACAAACTGCGGAGTATTCTCAATGATATCTCAATCATGCCCGGTGTTGCTGGCTACACCGTTCCGCGGTTCTGGGCCGATGGGTCAAAGGTCCGGGGTGTCATCCATATTCAGCTGCTTCCAGGTGCGGTAGGCTCGGTAATCAAAAACAACGTTGACAAGCGCGTCAAGGAGGACGCGGGTATGGGCGACATTTTCATTCAGGTTGAGCCTGAAGGAAGCGTATGCTGGTGCCACCAATACAAAATATATTAATTATCAATATACGTACATAGCTAGAAGAAATCTCTCATTACCTGAACCAGGAGTTTCAGGTGGAAAATACATATGAATATACACAGAGACTTGGAATACTTTGTCACAAGTTAAACAAGTGGTAATTTGCCTTTGCAATGTTTCGACTTGAAGTGCGTTTCAAAATGTGTTTCGCTTATTAATGAGTAGCTGGGAGGAAAGAAAAAAAAAAATAAAAAAGAAAAAAATCCAAAACCTTCTTTAATTCTTCTTTGTAACTGCCATCTAGCATCAGCAAAAGCACCAGCATATACACCATCACCCACATACTTATTTATACTGAATTATAATGTCTAGAGTCGGAGTTTTAGTACTAGGACCTGCCGGAGTTGGCAAGGTAAGTCACCTTTTTCCCCCCTTTTGTTTATACATTGTGCTTTTGGTTGCAAAAATACCAAAAGCCTATCCACATGAGAAAAAAAAAAAGAATCTGTAGCTAACAAAGATTGTCTTTACTTAGAGTACATTTTGCAATTCGCTGATTTCATATATGCAAAATATCGGCCGACGAGCGCACATTGTTAACCTGGATCCAGCGGCCGAGCCCAGCGCGTATGAGTTTACTGTGGACATTCGCGACCTGATCTCGCTGCAAGACGTCATGGAGGAACTCGAGCTTGGTCCTAACGGTGGGCTTGTTTACTGCTTTGAATTTCTCATGAATAACCTTGACTGGCTAAGTGAACAGATTGGCGACTACGACGATGAGTTTTTAATCTTTGACTGTCCGGGGCAAATTGAACTTTACACACATATCCCCATCCTGCCATCCATTGTCAAGTTTCTGACGCGTCAAATGAATTTTTCACTTTGCGCAACATATCTACTTGAAGCTCCCTTCGTTATTGATCGACCAAAGTTTTTCTCGGGTGTGCTGAGCGCCATGTCGGCCATGATTTTGCTAGAAACGCCGCATATCAATATTCTTTCCAAGATGGATCTGGTCGAAGCGGCGCCAGTCCCGACCAGCGGTGATGCTGCGGCGGCAGAAGCGGCAGCCGAGGCTTCGGGTTCGTCGGTTGGACCTGGTGCATTGAATGAAGGCACAGTAAGCCGGCGTGAGCTGAAACGGTTTTTGAACCCAGACCCGCTGCTGCTGGCCGACGAGGCCAACGCCAAGATGAACCCCAAGTTTCATTCGCTCAACTCTTCTATTGCCAACCTGATTGATGACTTTGGCATGGTCCAGTTTTTGCCACTCAAGGCCAAGGATCCGGATTCAGTAGCCACAATTTTGTCCTATATTGATGATGTGACGCAGTGGGCTGAGGCCCAGGAGCCCAAGGAGCCCAAGGACGAGTTTGAGCTTGAGAATGACTTTGACGACATGTCCGATAACAATTTTGAGTAAGCAGCCTGAGTGATTGCTGCTAATTTGGCATTTAGGGACACTGGTAGTAATATACTTGGTATATAAACGAAAATTTGTCAAATATCATCATGGTTCATATATATACCCATGTTTCATTATACATGTTTTATTGCTAGTTCTTGAAGAATTTCTTCAGCCGATGAGACTATTCCTTCCATCTTACTTTCATAGTTTGTGAGACGTAGTAGTGAGTCCTTTGCGATCAAAGCCTACAGGCGCACGACCTATATCTCTAGTTAGGACAATTGGAATATTATCACTTGCACCTTCTACTCTGTCTTTTTTTTTTTTTGTGGCAAACCTGAAGTATCACAAAATTCAACATGTACAAATCCATAGTATCTTGTATTATATTAGATTCCAGCACTAAAATTTTTTGAAAATTATATTAAACGTCACAAAGTAGTAGTTAAAAGCGTCAATGAAAAAATAAAATAAAACTAAACAGATCAGTAAATAAATGAATTGATAAATAAATAAATTAAACGACATTAATGACCCGTTTAAACCAGCCCACAACTCCACCACCCACATCTTTCTCAAACCCAAGATCACTCATACCCTTGACGCGCTGCTCAAGCTTACCAACCTTGGATCCAAAGAGCTCCACGGCTTCCTCAACGTCCCGCATTTTGCCGTCTAGCAATCGGGTTTCGTAGAGCAGTCGTGCTATCAGCGCTTCCACATCATCAAGCGAGGCCTGAACGCCCTTTTCACGGTCCCGCAGTGCGTGCATATCGTTAGTGAAACGGCCCGAAAGTTGCGCGCGATCCTTTTCAATGCGCCCTTGTAGCCGGCGCACCAAGGCCTGATATTCAGAGCGCTGTTCCTCCATCCTGCATGTTTGTTTTTGAACTTTGCATTGTAGTTGTAGTGCTGTTTTATAATGCCGGGCTAAAACTGATGATGGCGTCTCCCATGGTACAGACCAGGAAAGCAAATGACCCTCAACGAGAGAGAAACTCTGTGAGCGTCGCAAGGTAGACAACTTGTATGATGGATTGTTCGTTAGTGTGCGAATATTATGATAGCCGTCCTCAAATTCATATTCACGTTTCTGTTTGCTAAATGCGCTGATAGAGTGGCGCCTGCGCAGCTCGGCGGTCAAATCCACATCAAAAGATTGTCCATCAAGCTTGCAAGCCTCAGACTCATCAGAATCTTCGTGGTACAGATTGGACTCTCCATTATTGCAGGTTGCAGCATCTTCAGCACCAGATGTTGTAGCATCGCTAATCTCGCCCTCACCCATAAAGTAATCATCATCCATTCCGCTGGATACGCCCTCAATTTCATGACCGGAAAGTGCTTCATCGTCACTAAAAATTTTAGGTGGTTGACCGTTGATATACTTTCGCAAACGATGCTTTCGGGTCTTAACTCGTTTCTTAAGTTTGTGCAAATTCAGGCGTTCACCCTCAAGTATATCATCAATATTATACAGGGGGGTATCTTTTTCATCAGATACTGCAAGAGCGGTTGATTTGGTACCATTGTCAGGGGTGAGAACTAACACAGGGTTACTTGGATTTTCGGATTGCACAATGCCATTTTCAAATACCTTCTTGTTCCTAGGTATAGTGCGTTTTGCAATCTCGCTCCACTTGAAATCATTTGGTGCTTCGGTTGGTGACAGCGAACTGAGTGGGATTCCAAGTGAAAGAGTAACGCGGTCTAAGTGTTTAATTGGTTTCCTGATATCTCCACGCCCAAGCCAAAGATATCTTGTCCGCGCGCCCTGCAGGAAGTTGCGCATTCTCTCAATGTCTAGTGTTTCCACATCTGCAACTCCTTGGTACACTTTACCGGACACTTCTTTCATTGTACTCTTGACCATGCCAAAAAAGTCAGAATTTGTAACCTTTGTATTTGTCAGTGAGTAGAGCAACTCGACTGTAGCCTCGTCAATCTTGATTGTACGTGGAAGGTGTTGGTGCTTTTGAAAGTGTCGAAGCGACTCCAGGAATGCATGTACATCAAACGGGTCCTTGGCAGCTTTAGAGCTACCTATAACGGTCGCCATTCGATTTCGGATACCCGTTATAAAACCAATAATTCCTGCCACAGAACGAGGGGTCAAGTACGTGTTCTCCGATGCTGGTGGCCGTGTATGGTATTTAGACACGCCCCAACGACTCCACCATTGGTTGACAGCTTTTTGAGTCTCGTTGCACAGTAAGCCATCTACAAGTTGAGGTGCGAGCAGGTTACAGTAAAACAATCCTAGTTGGACCAGAATCACTAATTCACGCACAGCAAAGTCGATCGGTACAGATTCATTGGTTTTAAAAAGCTGTCTGAACTTATCCTCTGAAGCGTTGGAAGGAGGTGTCAGCGACAGAACAACTCGGCCACCACAACCTGTCCGTTTCAAGTTTTCGTTGATTTCGAAAAGACCCCAGCCTTCTTTAACAGAACCGCCTATCACTGGCACAAGATTCAGGTTTGACGGAAATGACGAAAGGTTTGAAACATAGACACACCCTAGTTCAGTAGTACGCGGACGCGCATGCGTCTTGAACAACTCGTCAAAGTATGACTGTGTGAATGCGTTCCATAGCTTAGCATCTTTGGGGAGCGAGATGATGGAAAGCTGGACCTTATGTTTTGGGTTGCCTGTAAAACTGATAATGCAGCTGTTGCGCCGCCGTTCACATGCCCATTGCTCAACAATATACAGTTCGTAGCCAAAGACCTCGACAGTTTCTGTCACGAGTTTGCACAATGGCTCATAAGCCATTAGAAAATTAAGCAGTTTGGAATCGCTTATTAAATAATTTGTGTGCTCCATCTGCGCAATAGAGTTTGGTGTAGCCACCGTCGAAGTAGACGAAATAGTTGACGGGTTCATACCAGAGGGATCTTGTGTAGGAATGAATTGGCTGCCCTGAGGTGAAAAGTCTCTGCGCTGGCGATGTGGCATGATCCTTGATCGATGGGGTTGTGAGTAGGTAGAAGAGTTTGTGTCATAATGCTGAGACTGCTTTTTAGGGGACTGATCTGAAATTGGCAAAGCTGGGGTCGACGATGACGCTATGGCAGGGGGGTTGTCATTGCTGGTTGATTCATGTGGTTGGCCTACGTGCTGTTGTTGGTTCAGTTGCGGTTGGGAATGGTGTGAAGCACTAGTATTATTGTCCAGATGACTACTCAATGCCATATATGAACCAGCTAAAAGAGAATGCATTGATGGTGATGATATAGACTATTTGTTTGTTTTATAAGGAGGTCGAATGGAGATCTAAAAGGGTACCGACGACGGCGATCGACAGTCAACATATTATAAATTGGCCGTTTGAAAAAGGTAAGAAAAAGGTTGGGAGGTGGGAGGCAATAACATGGGTTGCTGAACTATATGTCACTGACAAAGACTGACAAACACTCAAGCAGAACCCTCAACCATAGTTTCTATAAGGAAAAAAGGTATGTGTATATGTATCGCCAGTAAGTTTAGAACTGGCCTTTATTATAATACTGATTCGAATTAGTTATCTATTTTTTTTTTTTTATTACCATCCGCCAGACACATCCTTTTCCAACACAAGTTTTAGCTTCTCACTTTCAGTAGCAGGGTTGCCAAAAAAAGGAGCCACGATGGTATGCGCCACACTATTAAAAAGCTCATCAATAACTACCCGCTTAAACACTTCACCAGTCTGTTTAAAGTCTGGGTACGCATTAACTTCAAGAAGCGACACATGGTGATCCTCAGTGACTAGGAAATCAAGTCCATAGATTTCAAATGCGTTAGGCAGCGGCTGGAAGAAAATGCCGCCACCCAGCGCCGCTTTGAACAACTCGCCTGTCACTTCGCATAGCTCATTGTAGATCTGCTCCTTTGCTACATCAGAAAGACCCTTGAGCTGCCAAAACAGGTGTACCGAGTTCTCATCTTTTTGTTCACCTTGGAGACAGGTGTTGGTTAGATGGCCGTGTAGCGGAATCATGCTGTCCTCCTCGTTTACACTGAGGGTGCTAGGATCCGTATACGGCGAAAGCGCAAAGAGAGCTAGCATTTCTTTAAAAACATGGACTTTAAGAGCACCCGAGGCTATCACGTAGGTACGGATATGAAATTTTCTGTTCTCATGTTCGGGCAGAAGTAAAACATTGGGGATATACTGCTGGACAATAAAGTGTCGAAGCTGAGAGGTAATGACGCCGTTGTTGTCATCATCGTCTTTCTCGACCATAGTAGGAGCCTTCAGAGACTCACCGTAGGTTTTTTCTGCCTCCGAAATCTCAGTCTCGTCATCCTCCTCTTCGTCAGAGGAGCTGTCTTCCTCAAAGCTGTCAAAAATAGCCTGCAGCTCATCAATCGATCTAAACAATCTGATACCCTGGCCCCTATCACTCATGCTGGGTTTTAAAATAAAGGTCTTTAAAACCTTTTCTTCATTAGCCTCTAACTCGCATCTAAGTTCGTATGCATCGTCCAGAGAATCGTCCAAAAATTCAGCGTAGTCAACTTCAAGGTTGTAAGATTCAGGGACTGCCGTCCTTAAGATTGAGTCGGGATTCTTGGCTGTGTATACGGCAATTGTATTGGCGAGAAAGTGCTTGCGTATCAGTGCCTTGCGGTAGACATAAGAGCATGCAAGATAATTCTCTGTATCGGACATGATACGGTCAAAATCAAGCTCCTCGTACTCGCCGTACTGGACTACCTTCTTGCCTTTATCCGTGTCATCCAGCAACTTTTTGATCTTGATACCGGGAATAGCAGCCGTTAATGCGCTCTCAACAACCGGGTATAAGTAAGACTCGGGATCTATCGTAACTAAACCAATGTGCTCACTCATTTTTGTTAAAAATTCTATAGGGAATTTGTCAAGCAAAGTCTTTCGATTGCTAAAGAATCGCCAGAAAAAAACGAAAAGTTTAAGAAAATTTTTGATTTTGTATGTAAATTACTTAATACAGTTATGGGGCTCAACTTAAATTTTGATTTCCTTTTTGATCGGGATATCCTTAAAACAGGCCCGCAACGGGGTAACGCTAATGTTGCCCTGGTCAACAACCAGGCCATCATTGCCCTCTTCACTGCCCTTAACCGAGTTTCGGACAGCGCTGAAATCAGGACTCCATTTGAACTGAGTAAGTCGCTTGTCACGCTTCAGGCCTTGAGAATTAAGCTCGTAGGTAGGAAGCAGGTTTTTGGGTTTTTCACCCTCATTGTGAGGCTGGTGGCCCTGCTGCTCACCTACAGTGGCGACAGCCGCGAGTTCATCTTCAAGATCAGACTCGATTTCATTTTTGCCCTTCTGTCTAAGCTCGTAGTCCTCCCAAGGCTCAAAATTGGCACCCCAGGTATTTTCTAAAATGTGGGTATAGAAGATCTTGGTGGCAGAGTGATCGTCCTTGAGTGGTACGTTGATGCTATACAGCTGGGCCTCGCTATCCCAGTTTTCATAGAGGTGCTTGATCAACTTGACTGATATCTCGCTAGCACTTTCGATTTGCTTGGGTACATGGACACGGTCGTTATACGCGTAGGAAAGGCCAATAGACTTGACACCGCACAAAGCACCCTCCATCGCAGCACCGATCGTACCACTAGACATGATGTATAACGCAGTGGAGTTGCGTCCGTAGTTGGGCCCGGACAGAACAAGATCTACAGGTCCCTTGTCCTTGAACAGATGGTTAATGCCGACGTTGGCACAACTGGCAGGAGTACCGTCAAGCAGAGTCCACTCTTCGTGCTCAGGAGACTTCACTTGCTTGTAAAAGGGGCCCTCGTAAGGCTTGCCAATTTCGCCGGGGTAGATGTAAGAGGCGGTCAGACTCTGTCCAATCATGTGGGCTTTTCCGATCCAAGACCGCTGGGTGTTGGGGAGAGCAATTGATATCTCCCAGTCAGTGTGTTTTTTGATAGCATCAATGAAATAGTGAATGTAGGGAGAGGTCTCCTGGTTTGGGGGGCCGTCGTCATTGGTGATCAAAACATGCATTGTGTAAATGAGATAGTGCAGAGGAAAACAGTAGATAGGTAGAGGTGTAGTAAAAGTGATTCTACAGAAGTTCGGAGATGTGCAATCTGGTAGAGAGGGCTATTATCGGAAAAAAGAAAAAGGGTAAGGTAAGAAGAATTAAAAGCAAAGGCGCTCGGAGATTGAATGTTTTTGGAATTTAGATGTTTTGGAAAGTTCAAGAATTACGTGACTCGGCACTGGGAGATACTGTCAAATACTGATCAAGAAACACGAGTGAGATTTGGGTGGAATTTTACAGACGGTTACAGGTGGCTACAGATAGGATCGCCATTGGTATTTGTAGTTTTTCTAGCTGAGGTCTGTTATTCATTTACATAGCAATAACCAAAGTAGATAATGCACGTTTATTTCCCCTAACGCTTAAGGACCCGAGATTTTGTCTTCAATCAACGTGAGTTTCAAGCGACTTTAAGTGACTCTAAACATCGCTCAGGTTTCTATTTAAAACGTATACCAAAACTCCTAGATTACCCGGCGGTTTAAAAGTATTTAAGCGAAAATTCAAGACATTAAATATGAAAGCATTTTGAAATTTTCAAATGCAGCATGTACAATAAATATAAGGATGGACATCAAATAAAGTGTAAAAAAATATTGTATTAAACAAAATGTATATATATAGAAACTTGTCAGACTACCATACACACCCACCCAATCCACCCCTTCCGAAGAAGTACATGCAAAGGGTCGAGATCATCGCGCCTCACTTAGTACAAATCCGAATCCGAAGAAAAGGCAAAACTAAGAAGGTAAAAATATGAATTGGCAATGACACAAGGCCAAATACCAAACAACCACATAATATTCTCACTCTAGGGTGTGCAGGGAAACTACCTCATCAACCAAGTTGATCTAGAAGGCTCTTGAAAAAGAGACTGATGAGGACGTGACCTATAGAAATGATCCTATGAAGTACGTCGCTTAAGGAAAAAAAGAAGAAAAAAAATCCCAAATGAGGGAGGGGAGGCCAGATATTTATACTCTTTTGCTACTGAAGAAGGGTAAGTGAATGTTTTAGCTATTAGGGCTATTAGTTATTTTCTAGTTAGGGTTAACTCTATTTAAAAAAATAAAGGTTTATTTTAAAGCTCAAGTCTCAAATACCAGTCTCACATTTACTCTGTCTTGTTAACGTAGCAGGTTTCTTCCCAAACAGGAACAACGTGGCAAAACTACTACAAGACAGTCACAAGCCTACCTACTTGTAATTACTTAACTGATTAGTCACGGCTACGTCTTTCGAAAAAAATTTTATCCACCCGTCGCATAGTATTCTCTCACGCGAAATCCACCTCCCAATCTACCTTTGAGAATTGTTTGGCCCGACAGGTGAATTCGATAAGACATCCACAGCTACAATGACTTCTGAATCGCAAAGACGTATGTTACTCGACTCTTGTTACGTTGTATGAGATGCTGCATGTTCGACTGGAGGTGATAGGGACAGCGTTAGTGCGGTAGTGTTTCCGGGACGCAGGCATACAGTTGAATCCAGGCTAAGTAAGGGCTGAAAAATTACTCGACTAATAGCCCTGAGCCGTGATCGAAAATGCTACTCTGTCCACACCATCTTTAATGACTTGCCAGTACTCTCGGATACATGTTCGTCATTTGTTATTTCGTACTAACATTTATCTTTTAGTCTACGTTAAGGGAAAGCACATTTCCTACCAACGCAGCAAGCACGTTACCAACCCCAACGTCTCCTTGGTCAGCATTGAGGGTGTCAACACCCCCGAGGATGCCAAGTTCTACCTTGGTAAGCGTATTGCTTTCGTCTACCGTGCCCCCAAGGAGGTCAGAGGTACCAAGATCAGAGTTATCTGGGGTAAGGTCACCAGAACTCACGGTAACTCCGGTGTTGTCCGTGCCAACTTCAAGAAGAACTTGCCCGCCAAGTCTTTCGGTGCCACCGTCCGTGTCATGCTCTACCCTTCCAACATTTAAAGTGGTTATTTGTTAATTTATTTCTTTATTTGTGTGTTGTACATTCTGGTTTATTTCACCTCATATTCGAAACAGGTTATTTTTTTCTCGAATTTTTCAGACGCGTGTATCCTGGGGATCAACGGATATGAGACTTGAAGGAATTAATAGAAATTTTGTTTTTGAGGCTGATTGGAACTATTGTAGTTAATGTAGATTAGTGTGATCTTTTTTTTCATTGTAAAATCATTCGGGACTGTTCCGTAGAGTTGAGATATCAGTGGTCTATTACTCAATCAAAAGACCTGAAACCTTCGGACTTCAGCCTTTTATCAACTTGTAAAGCCTGGGCTCAATGTCTCATTTTTATCTCAGGGTTAGGAAGTTGTTGTCAACCAATAAGCAGTGAGCTATCTCTATTATTCCCAAACGAAAAACCACCGTAATTTTTTCTCTTCTCTTACCTGTTCGTCTTGTTCAAGTAGAACTTCATCCATTTTCAACCCCATTATACATATATATACATATTCACAATGATTCCTTTTGAGGCTCTTCTCCCCTGGGGTGTTATCCTTGGTGTAAGTAACGACTTTTGTGTTAGAAATCGCGCTTTACTGGTAGATATTATCAACATTTAAAGAATAGGGATGCTAATTGCGAAATTTTAACCAGCTTATGACTGTTGCCGGTGGTGCCATGAACTCTATTCACTCTGCCAGAAACAACGGCAAGCGTGATCTTTACGGCCTGGATAAGTGGGACCGTCAACGTAAGTTAAACAACAATCCGACAAATTTGAGATATCAAGGTGATAGAAGACGGCTAACATATGCTGTGGGGAATAGTTATTGAGAGAGACTTCAGACTTACCGGTGCTTACCGTGAGCAATCTGACAAGCCTATTGCTCCCGAGGAGTTCAAGACCAACAGTTGGTGGAAGGTACGTACAATCAGTGAGACGCTTCGGCAAACTCAATTTTGCGTCATGAGTCGAGATTTTCGGATAGTGTTGCTAACAGGTTCGATTTTTACAGGTCGAGAAGAGATTCTAAGCAGAATGCTTTTGTCAACAAGTCAGTTAATGTTATCTTTTGCATGGAAATATGAAATACAGTGTTTTATTTATTTTTTTGGTTTGTTTCAGACTCGGTAGTATCGACGTGTATATCGTCGCATTTTAAGGGAAAGTGATGTGTTCTGGGATGTCCATGTATTGTAGATGCTATCCAGGAAATATGTAAATCCTCTATCCTTTGCTGATATTTCAACCAAATAAGAAAAATCAAAAGATATTCTCGTAAGGTTCCACCCGCGCTTATATCAGGGTTTCGTTTACAGCTTGTTATTTCTTGGACTGTATCCATAGATTTGTATCTGTTATTGAAAAACATGAAATTCTTGTACAGCACCTAATTATCTAACACATTCTGACCTAGTTCCCACATGGAAGACTTGAACTCAAAACACAAATACAATCTCTTTCTTCTGACTCTAAGATAGAACTATTTAGTTTTCAATGACGCACATCCTTTATGCTAGAGAGTGTATTTGGGGTCTACAATGGGAGACTGAATAGAAAATACATATATTTTAATGATTCACGCTAGCTTCATCTGTATTTTATCACCAAATTACACCACCAGTCATATCTTAAAATTATTTCAAACTTCAGTCTCAATAATTTTTAGTCATAAACTGATTATGATCAAAAGATTCCTTGAGTTGCCTGAAAATTATTCCATGAAGGAAAAAAACCTTGACTTGTATTTTAGGAATGTTAATGGCCAACTTATCTCCACAGATGAAATGCTGGTTTTGTGAACAATCTAATTAAAGTCATATACTTGTACATTTAGTCTATTTAGAATCTTGCAAGATCTCCTTAACCTCTGGTTTCTCAGACTCAACATCAAAATCAGGTCTACCCAGATCAAATGCCTGCGTAGTTCTGCTATAAGTAGAACCACCTAGTCTGGATACGGGTTTGAATTTAGAAAGATCAAGCGAGTTTAACTCTTTGCTGATAACGTCCTCTCTGGCATGAAAGTTGACGGCTTCAACAATAAGGAGCGTACCAGAGGGTTTACCGGTAACCTTCGATGTCCACTCATGATGACTGATGAGCTTGGCTTCGATTGAAAAAGCAGACTCCGCAACATGGGGCGGCTTGACCTTGACTGACTCGAGAGGTGTGAGACCGCTGAGTTTCCACTCGTCAACATCGCGCGGCGCATCGATACATGCATAGTTGGCGGCCTCGATGAACCACTCGGAAATGATATTGATAGTGAGTTCCTTGGTGGCAAGCACATTCTCGGCAGTGTCCTTGTTAACGCCACGGCCCTTGGACGAGCCAATCACAAAGATAGGGGGGTCACTATTCACAACTTGAAAATAAGAGTAAGGTGCCAAATTGCGGACACCTTCTGGACTTATGGTTGACACAAACGCAATAGGACGTGGAGTAACTGCATCAGTCAGGAGTTTGTAGTTAGCAAAGGGAGGCCTCTCCTCGCTGTAAGGCTCAAAAGAGATCTTCTTGTGTAACTTCCATTCGTCGCTAGTGGCACCAGATCCGGGCTTCCAGTTGGGGTCGACGGTCTCGGTGAAATGATATTCAATATCCTTTTCAAAAGGTGGGCGATTCTAGAGCATACAATAACTACATTAGACAGAGTCCTTAAACAATATTATAATTGTCTTTTATAATTTGAGCTCTGGATTCTCCTAATCCCAAAAGGGATACTAAGAATTATCGTTCAAGAAAAAAAAAAAAGAAGCTAGAACATACGGTTTCGGCTGTCATTGTTTTTGAAAATAGGTTCTGGCTAGTGCTACTGAATGGACGGTGAAGAAAAAGTCGATTTGAATGCCTGACAGCGGCTCTAACAGTATTTATAGAGCTTAGAAATAAGCGACTTGAATGTGTGATGCTAGCCATTTGTAAGATAAAAACTAAATGATGAAAACTGGCAACAGATTGTCGTGCGTTACTAATGGTTAGTAAAATTAGTCAAATGAACGCAAATGATGCAAAATGGATTTCTTGCAGACAGCATCCCAATAATTTTTTTTTAAGATTTGAGATAAACATTATAAATCGAATGACATACAACATATGATATAATCACATTTATACCACGTTCGAAACACGACGCGACTTTGTACGTTTTTGGTTTTATCAACTTTTTTTTTTTTTTCGAAAACCATCGGAGTTTCTTCTCATTTCTAGCTGTTACATTCACACACGCTTACACACCCGTGTCAACCCAAACAGGTGTATTCATTTCCGCATTCATGAACGCTTCTTGAAATGTATAGGAAACGTACTAATAATGTCGTGCTAAACAAACCGTTTCAACTACCTGTTCTTAATAGACCAGCGAGCAAAGACTCTAAAGAAACTGATTCAGCTGTCAAACCGGCCGCAACTGAGGAAAACGCAGCGGAACCTGTGTCCAAAAAAATCAAAGTTGAAAAGACAGACGTGTATGCTAAACCTGCGATAACTGCTGTAAAGAAGCCTGCTCTTACTCCAGGCCAGAACTTCAAATCAGCAATCAGAAAACCCCACAATAGTCCGCTAGTAACCGCTAGAGCTTCGATCCCGACAGAAAAAAAAACCCCTTCATCCAACGAACCCGATATTTACTTTGAAGCACTTTATCGCAAGTGCTCCAACAAAAAACACAAATCTTGGGATGGCGATGGTACTATTATAATTTCAACAACCACGAAACAAGCTACGTTAGAAAATGGTGAGGGTAAATCAATTACGAAAGGGCGGCTGAACAGCAGTACGTTTGAGGAAGGTGAGATAGTCAAAATGGGGTTTTACGAAGTCGAGCTTGGCCCATCTATTGATAGAGCTATTTACTTGTCTGGAACAGCTTTTTTGAAAAACGGGTCCGATGAATGCCCGATGCCAGCTCCGGTTAAGCATATGACCGTTTACCAAGTTCCAGTGGCGTCTGGATCTACTGCTACCATTTCAGGAGCTTTACGCCGTACTACCAAGGTGATAAAACCTCGACATGATCCCAACGTGGAAGGTGCTATTGTACTTACCCGTCCAAAGTCAAAAAAAGAAATCGTTGATGTGGTAATAGATCCTTTGATTTCAAGGCATTTAAGACCTCACCAGAAAGAGGGTGTAAAGTTTTTATACGAATGTGTTATGGGAATGCGTGATTACCAAGGAAAGGGTGCAATTTTAGCAGACGAGATGGGCTTAGGAAAGACTCTTATGACAATAACTCTTATTTGGACCTTACTGAAACAAACCCCCTACGTTAACGAGTCCCCTGTGATTAAACGTGCTTTAATTGTATGCCCGGTTACGTTAATTGCCAACTGGAAGAAGGAATTCAAGAAATGGCTTGGGAATGAAAGGATCGGTGTTTTCACGCTTGCAAACAATAAGAGTAACTTGAACGCTTTTGTTGCTGGCCGTTGCTATCAAGTCATGATTGTTGGTTATGAGAAAGTGAGATCTATCTCGGCTGAGCTTAAAAAGGCTTCGATTGATATAATTGTTTGCGATGAAGGCCATCGGTTGAAGACTGCGGCAAATAAGTCAGCTCAAGCAATCCTAAGTCTTAATGTCGAGAAACGTATCATTTTGTCTGGCACACCTATTCAGAATGATTTAGGCGAATTCTTTACTATGGTTAACTTCTTAAACCCTGGCATTCTTGGCACCTACACTACTTTCAAGCGAGAATTTGAGCTTCCCATCATCAAGTCACGTCAGCCAGAAGCGATGAAGAAAGACATTGAGAAAGGCAAACTGCGCTCCGAGGAGCTGTCTAAACTTACTAGATTGTTTACCCTCAGAAGAACAGCTGCTACCCTCGACAAATATCTACCACCTAAGACTGACACGGTTTTATTCTGCAATCCACTTCCTCAACAGATCAAGCTTTATAAGGATCTTTTGGAATCAAATATGATTCGGTCTTGCTTAGGGTCGTCTGATACTGCTGAGCACCTCAAGGCCATTACCATACTTAAAAAATTGTGCAACTCGCCAGCACTATTAAGGGATACCGAATTTGACAGTTCAAAGCTGCAAATACCAGCTACTCTCACAATGGGTAGTGGTAAAATGCGTGTCCTCGAAGACTTTTTATTTAAAATTTTTGAAGACACTGATGAAAAAGTTGTCATTGTCTCTGGGTTCACTAAAACACTGGATATAATCGAAGACAAGCTGAATGATTTAGGCCTTCCGCTTTTTAGATTGGATGGTAGTACTGCGACCCACAAGCGCCAGACCCTGGTTGATACCTTCAACAATTGCCACAAAAGCAAAGGATTTGCGTTTCTATTGTCAGCAAAATCCGGCGGCACTGGCCTTAATCTTATCGGTGCCTCCAGGCTCTTCTTGTTTGATACTGACTGGAATCCCTCAGTTGATCTTCAAGCCATGGCGAGAGTGCATCGTGATGGTCAAAAAAGACCTGTCCACATATACAGACTTCTCACTACTGGAACGATGGATGAGAAAATTTATCAGCGCCAAATCACCAAACAGGGCCTTGCTGATACTTTCATGGATGGAGGAGCTGCTTCCAACTCAGTTGAGGCTAGACCGGTATCATCTGGTGCTAAGAAACTTTTATCTGTTACCAGAGATTTGAAGCCAGCAGGTGGTAGCAGCAGCAATACATTCTCAATGGCCGAGCTACAAGACTTGTTTTCAATCAACACTGAAACAAAGTCCAACACGCACGATTTACTAGGCTGTTCTTGTCTAGAGACAAACTCTAGTCAAATGACAACTGTCTGTAATGATACACCAGCTAGCAGATCTGGGAGTGTGGCTACTGAAAATGCTGAGATCATTGAGGTTTCCGAGGAGGAAGACGACGATGACAATACAGAGGGATTGGGCGGTTGGGTCACAGCCAGGAATGTGGCCGAAGGCAATGTTCCCATCCCCAAACGCCTTCAGAACAAACACAGAATGAATGGCTTGTACGAATACAAGCACATAAATCCAGCTACCATCAGAGTTAGTGGCAATAATTCAGACCAAGAAGCCGAGGAAGAAGAAGAAGAAGCCGAAGATAGCGTTTGTACGGGTGATGTCATCTTGGACCAATTAATACAAAAGGGTAGTCCTATCTCGTTCATATTCACCAGGTCTACGCTAGAGCCCCTAACGGGTCCAACTACTGACTACACGTCATAGATCTATCTCAAATATTCATTTACAAAATTTTTATTTCATTCAGCTCTAATAATAAACATAGATGTATCTTCTCAAAGTCATGTAGAATCATCACTATGACTGTGCTTTGCCATCGAGAGGCTTGTAAATTATGACAAAATCCACGTGACCCATATCAAGTCGGCAACCATATAAAGACCAAAGATTCCAGTTGACTGTGATTTTCAAGCAAGGAAAACATTTTTCACTTTTTGAAACAGATCAATTCATATCCGGTTGCCACTTTTTCACAACCTCTATAGACGCGGCACACGCACTTGACAGTATCACCAATATCAATTTAGTCATGTCGAATCAAATTTCAGTACCCGACCCAAACCTCTATGTGTTTGACCTGGTGGAAAAGCTGCAGAACTCTATTAAGCCGTTCACATTTAGTTCACCCAAAGACGATGAAGAGCTTTCCGTCCAGGTAGAACAGGAAGAAGAGCAGAATAAGAAACAGGAAACAGCAGATACAACTGGCAAGGTATGCTCATACTGTGGAACTATCCCTGAAACAGGTGAACCGAACTACCTTCAGCTGCACTACAAGAAGGACTATCACCGATACAATATCAAACGGAAGCTACACAACCTTGCTCCCTTCAGTGAGCAAGAATTTGAAAAGGCTATTGGCGATATGGACGATGAGAGCATTTCGGGATCAGAAAGTGATGAGTCTGAAGAAAGCGATGCTGACGATAAACAGGAAGAGGAGTCTGAACACAAGTTGACGGCGCTCTTGAACAAAACCAATCTCGCTGACAATAGCGAGGATAATGACACAGATGAGCCTGTTACACTGAATCACACGCCATTTTTCATGTACACCTCAAAGGACCTTGAGGATGAAAAGGTTTATGCCATTTACAAGAATCTTTTTGACTCAAAGTATGTTTCTAATGCTTACCGGTCACCTGAAGAGGAGTACAAGAACAACCTCGCTGCCCTCGAAAGTCTTAACCTGAACGGAACCTCTGCTATTCTCATGCTAGGTGGTGGCCATTTCTCTGGTGGTATTATTAAGCATAAGAGACTTACCAAGCAGAAGCCAAACCTATCTAATCCATTCGCCGACATTGAAGTTGTTGTGAGCAAGACCTTTCACCGATACACAACGCGTCGCAAACAGGGTGGTGCCCAAAGCACATCAGACAGCCAGCGCGGAAAGGCTAACTCAGCCGGATCTTCCTTGCGTCGTGCAAATGAAGCTGCGCTGGAGAAGGAGATTCGCGAGCTCTTGGACGAATGGCGCGGTCACCTTGATAACGTCTCTTCCATTTACATTAGAGCTAACGGACCCACCAACAAGAGCATTCTCGTGAATTACCCGAACGCGCCCATTTCGGGCAAGGACCCCAGAATCAAGTCGGTTCCTTTCACGACAAAACGCGCAACCGCGTCTGAGATTAAACGCGTGTGGGCAGAACTCTCGCACGCCAAAGTTCAGGCCAAGCCTAAGATTGTCAAGAAAAAGGCAGCCGGGTCGCGGCCTCAATCTGCAACTACATCTGCGGCTAATACCAAGCCGCAGCAGCAGGACCCCAATGAGGTTCACACTAAGGAGCTCACATCATTGATCAAAAAGTCCAAAATCGCCTTGCTTATCGCATACGTCAAAAAGAATAAGATTAATGTCAATGAATTCCAGTTAGTCCCCGCATCACAGTACTCAAACACGCCAACATTATTGCACTACGCTGCTTCCAAAGGTGCGCACAACATGATTCAAACGTTTCTTAAAACACTCAAGGCCAGCCCCGCGGTCACGAACGCGGCGGGCAAGACGCCTTATCAGGTAGCAGGGGACCGCGCCACGCGCGACGCGTTCCAGCTGCTGCGCTCCTCGCTAGGCGAGGGCCCGCACCCCTGGGGCAGCTGGGACGCAGACGCCCATGTTGGCCGTGCGCTGACAAATGACGACATCAAGGAGCGGGCACAGCGTGAGAGCGCCGAAAAAGCCCAGGAGCACGCCCAGCGCATTCAGGAGATGGAGCGCCAGGAGGAGGTCCGCGTCCAGCATCGGATTGACCGCAACTTTCCCCTGACCTCGACCGGCCGCAAGGTGCTTTCTAGCTCCGTTGCCAAGTCAACATCGGGCAAGACCAGCCTGCTGGAGATGACGCCCGAAGAGCGTAGAAAGTTTGAGCGTGAGCAGCGTGCCCTCGCCATTGAGGCGCGTCTTGGTATCAAGAAATAAACCTCCCGCTATATTCTTTTGTAACGGTGCTCTCCCTCTCAATAATTTATATACATACATAGACCTGGATAAGATGTACTGGGATGTCATTTAATTGCAATAGAATGCTTTCCATAGCCTTTTTTTAAACACTTACTTTAGTTTCCATTACAATATTTACACTATCACATTTGATTTGAACTTGAAAAAATTGATTGCCATTTTATTTTTTTGTTTTGTTTTTCAGACAAACACTAGAAAACAACTTTTGATACATCATGATAATAGGTATTATGAGCACAACACTAAAAGAAAAATAAAAAATACCTTAAAGAAAAAAAACAAAAATAAAAAAAAAGCACACACAAAAGGGGAGAGGAAAAAAAGCATGAAGGGGAAAAAACATTACATTTAAGCCTCAGTGGAAGGAGCAGCAGCAGCCTCCTCAGTGGCGGAAGCAGCAGCGCCCTCGCCACCCTTGGACTCAAGGTACTCGTTGTAAGCAACAACGGCGGCATCAACGCTAGCGTTAAAGGAAGCATCGTCATCGGTGAGAGCAACGAGCTCGTTGATGTTCATGTCAAGGAGCATACCAGTGATCTTGGAAGCAAGAGCAGGGTCCTGGACGTTGGGGTTCTCAAGGACCTTGGGGAAGATGTACTCTCCAACAATCTGCTTGCGGGCCTCTTCAGGAGCGTTGTTGACAACAACAGAGAGAGGAGGCTCCTCACGGCCGGGCTGACCACCGTTAGGGCCGTTAGGGCCACGGCGACCACCACGGTTACCACCGGGGAAACCGTTGTTGTAGGGACGACCCTGGGGACGACCACCCTGGACACCACCGGGGAAGTTGTTGTAGACAGGGCCCATGTTGTAGCCGGGGATGATAGGCTGGCCGGCAGCGCCACGGGGAGCCCACTGACCCTGGGGAGGGGGGATGACCTGCTGACGAGGAGGGTGCATCATGACCTGGGGGTTGCCACCGGGGTAGGGGCGACCGTGAACGGGCTGGATGAAACCAGGCTGCTGGCCAGGACCGTAGAACATGGGGTTAGGCAAGTACTGGCCAGGGATGCCAGCGGCAGCGGCCTGCTGCTGCAAACGGATCTGGTTCTTGGCCTGGATCTGCTGCATGAGCTGGTTGCGTCTAACGTCCTTGCGCTGAGCAAGAGCAACGTACAAAGGCTTGCCAGCGAGCATGTACTGGTTCATCTCAGCAACAGCCTTGGTGGCCTCCTCGGGGGTAGAGAAGCAGACGAAACCAAAGCCCTTAGACTTTCCGTGGTCGTCAGTCATAACCTTAGCAGAGGTGATGGTACCGTGGGGGGCAAAGACCTCACGGAGCTTCTCATCATCAATGGTGTCATCAAGGTTCTTGATGTAAAGGTTGACACCAACGTACTTGTTGGACTTCTCAATTCTAGCAGCCTCGTGCTGCTTCTTGAGCTCCTCCTCACGCTCGTACTTCTTCTGAGCACGGCCAACGTAAAGCTTCTTGCCCTTGAGCTCAGAGCCATCAAGAGCCTCAACAGCAGCAGTGGCAGCATCGTGGCTCTCAAAGTTAACGAAACCAAAACCACGGGAAGCACCCTCAGCATCCTTGGCAAGAGTGGCAGAGGTGATAACACCGTACTTCTTGAAGAGCTCCTCAAACTCCTCGTCAGTGATAGAAGCATCAACGTTCTTAACGTAAACGTTGGTGTAGGTGCTGTTGAACTCCTCAGACTTGGACTGACGGTCCTGCTTGGCAATGTGAATGCCAACGTAGACCTTGCGGTCGTTCAAAAGCATACCGTTAACGTTCTTGATGGCGCTCTCGGCAGCAGCGGGGGTCTCGAAGTGAACGAAACCGTAGCCCTTGGAGACACCAAAGTCGTCAGTAGCGATCTTGCAAGAAAGGATCTTACCGAAGGTGGAGAAGGTGTCGTGGAGATCCTTGTTATCAATAGCAGGATCAAGGTTCTTAATGAAAATGTTGCCAGCACCAGTGCGACGCAAAGAAGGGTCACGCTGGGACCACATGATGCGGCAGGGACGGCCCTTGATGGGAGTGTAGTTAAGCTCAGCAAGAGCACGCTCACCATCAGCAATGTTGTGGTAGTTGATGTAAGCGTAACCAAGAGATCTCTTGGTAAGGACATCACGGCAGACACGGATGGAAGCAACGGGACCAATCTGGTTGAAGATCTCAAAGAGCATGGCCTCAGAGACAGAGGGGTCGAGCTCACCAACGTAAAGAGAAGCATTGGAGGCAATCTCAGTGGAGGACTCACCGGAGGCGGCAGCAGACTCAGCAGACTCAGTGGTCTCAGCAGCGGGAGCAGCAGAGGTTTCAGTGGTCTCCTCAGTCTTGTTGAGGGAGAGTTCTTCGAGGGCCTTCTCGGCGGCAGAAACAGAAGCGTCGGCGGACATGTTGATGATGTTGTCGGTGATGTTAATTAAAAGATCAGAGGCGATTCTTTAAAGAATGAGAGAAATAATTCGGCAAATATACGTTGGTGTATGTAAATGTCGAATGAGTATATCAGAATATTTGAATCTTTGGGGAATCTATATTGTGATATAAAGGGTTATATATGTGATTTTTGAAAGATTTTACAGTTTTTTTGGGCTTTTTTCAGAAAATTTTTCGATTTTTTTGTGCTTTTTTAATATGATATGTTGAATTTTTTTATTAACAAAGATTGTTGAATAAAAAAAAACAGAACTGAAGGTTGCGTTGAGAAGCGAAGTTCAGAAAATTTGAGGAAAGAAGCTTTAAAGAAGAGAAGAAAAGAAAGAGGAAGAGAGAAGAAAAATTTTCAGAATTTTTTTCTTTTTTTTTCTTTTTTTTTTTAAATTTTTTTTTTATTATTTTTTTTATTTTTTTCTATTTTTTTTTTTCTATGCACTTTTTGCCTTATCCAAATTGGGACACCAGCCAAGACAATAAGACACTTGAGTAAACCCCTGCCCTTAAGAAGGGTTAGGGTATTTGTTCTTTTATAGCAATCAACCGATATCAGAACTTATCGCTACGGACCCTTCGGAACTTGGAAAACATAAAGCGCCGGAGTATAAACTCGGAAGTACACACACATAAGGCCTATAAATGGGAAATCACTTGAAAGCTTTCGTAGCTTAAAAAAAAAGTACATATTTACTTCGAAATCGCAACTTCTAGAATGACGTTGACTGTTGTTGCTATAATCCAGAACAACACCGTAATGATACCTAGCGTGCGAGACAGGCGCCATTTATTCAGTGGAACTGCTACTAACAGAAACACCAGCGTTAAAAGCAGGGTGATTCCTGAAATCACAAGCGTGTGTGATAGCTCTACCTGATACCCAGACGAATCGGGCATCACAACGAGGCCAGAAACACCCACACCAACTAGAATATTAAGCATCGGACCGCCGAAACATGCTGACAGCGCCATCATCGGGAAGCCCATCTTTGCCACTGTCATATTTGCCACTAAATCTCCGAGCGAGTTACCAACAGCAAATACTGTCAGTCCAAGAACTGCGTCTGAAATGTGAAAGATCACACCCAGTGCTTTAAGAATACCCACCACTTCGTTTGCTACAATAGAAACCCACGAGATGGCAAAAACAAACCCACTGAACGAAATGACCTGCATAAAATAAGGCGCCCTTGTTGATTCAGGAATCAAAAAAAAGATGAGCAACAATAGCACTATAGACACTGTAGACGAGTAGACGAGTAATACTATAAAAGAAACGCCACTGTCTCCAAAGCCGCTCCAGGCTACAAACAAAGGACCTAAAATAGCCTGTAGAACAACTAGCCATCTCACCAGGGGTATGTATAGTTTTGCCTTAACCGGAGCTAGGAATGGGTCATCTGGGTTGGTATTTTGCGTATCAGGTTCCTCTTTCTCTATAGCATCAGCTTCTATAACGGGCACTGTAACGGTGAGCAAGAAAATCGCTGGCGCTGTTAGAATGCACATGACCCAATTGACCCAGGACTTCTGGTCTAGACCAGCGAGGGTTGGACAGAGGGTAACAATAACGTCACCCCAACCAGCAAAAACGATACTCAATCTCTCTTTTATTAAATTCCAGCCGTTTCGGCCGGGGAAATTAACCAGATGGTGACCAGTGGTAGGAGGATAGTACGAGCCACTGCTTTCAGAAATAAAGGGTAAAGCTGGATTGTCTGAATATCTTTCCAGTCCGGGAGATACAGCTCGCTCATATTCAGTTGGACTATACTCGAACGAATCTCGCTCGTCGGAAGCTTGGGGGCTTGTTACTATCAATTCTGGAACTTGCGTTTGCGAGGACGGAACAACTATCTCGTCTCTATAACTGGACGGCTGTTCTTCAAAGTTCCCATCGCTGGTAGATTGTAAGGGAATGTTCAAGGTGTTGTTAGTCCGCGAATTTTGAAGGTTTTGTAAAACGTTTCTGAATTCCATAGCACCAAAGAGCGAAGGGCGGATGGGTCTTCCTGCTGTGCCCCCTGATGAATGGGACATGGAATTGATTTTTAAGGTATCTGGAAACTGGTGCGTATTTCTTCTTAGTCTCATGATACGTGTCAGCTCGTTGTAAACACCTTCTTGTTCCTCCTCTGACTGGTCTTGCCATGCAGGCACAGGTGTCAATGGCAAATCATGAAAATTAGGGATGTCGCCGTTGTCATTAACAGGTGAAAGTGTAGGCGAATTGAAACCAGCAAAATTCAAGCCTTGTGTTAACAGCGAAGGGTTGTCAGTAATTTCTTCATCAGCTTCAATGTTGGCTTCATGACCAAGCTCAGTGTAGAGGTCACGGGCCCTAGTTTCCACCAGATATAGATGGCGTTTCCGCGAATTGTACCAGTGCCAACCAACAACAAAAAGAACATACAGAAAGTAGATCAGTAACATGATAGCACACTCTAAGGATGTCAAAACACCATCAGATATGAAGTACATGGAAAATGCCACAGCTACGGTGAAAAACACCACATCACGGAGGAACGATTTTCTCGCTACCTTAAACGGCCTGATAATTGCCATTGAACCTGTAACAACAGCAGTGATGAAGGAGGCAGCACCGATAAGCTCACCAATAGCCAGTGAACCGGAGCCAATTTTCATGGCGGCGTAAGTCGAGAATACATCGGGAGAACCGTTTCCTAGAGCCAGAAATGTAACACCCGCAAGAGATTCTGAGAGCCCTAGCATTTTCGATATGGTATTAAGATTAGGACACAGGTAGTCTGAGGCAGCCACGCCGATTATCATAAAAAGAATGCATAACCAGCAAATGACACCTGTGAGCGTGAGGCCAGATACTACTGGCGATACACTGCAATAGTAAAGTTCAAGATAGTCAATATAACCTAGTCGGTCCTCTTGACAGTAGTCCTTGACAAATTGGCATTTGTCCAAGGCTTCCCTGACGTCTTCGCAGATTAAATGAGGGACAAGAGTTTCATTCGACGAGGTGGCAGCAACACTCGAGACTAGTATACAGAATACTAAAGCACACAGTAGCCGTGGCGGCATACTGGAGAGTGGTTGTGCTTGTCTCATGTGTGTGGAATTTAACTTGAGAAAGCCGAATATACCAGTTCAGAAAGGCTTATTAGTACTGGAAGTTAGAATTGGACAGGTCAAGATTCACAGCCTCAAGGTTTTATTTTTTTTATTTAATTTTTTTTGCTGTCCTATAGGCAGTTAATATCAATTACCATAATAGGAAATATTTATAAGATGAAATTGATATGGGTTAGGTTAAAATAAGCAGGTCTTACCTCAGATTTTGCCCATTAAAATGGGTAAATTGAAGACAGGTAACTAACAATAAAAGATATTGAGAAAGTTGAAAAACAAATCATAGATAAATTTTGAGCTCTATTTCTATATAACTTTCAAAAGAATTTTTATTTTGTTCTTCGATTGAATCGTTGGTATATATATACAGATTTAATGTTTTTTGTTGCCATAGATTACGAAGTTGTTCATGCATGAATGGTGAATGCTGAATTTCACTCTTTTTTTTTACAGCCGTACAAAAACACAGTTCACCATTCTTAACCGTACCGAAAGCCGATTACTGAAATGCTGGTGTCAATAGATTAGATGTCTGTAATGATAACCTTCCTTGGAAATTCATAATAATGATAGTACATATCTTCATACATTTTATGCTACTTGATGGTGCTGATGTTGATCCTTCATGAATTTTTTTTTTTTTTGGAATAATCAAAGATAGATACCATGAAGCTTCAAAGCTTGATTTAAAAGCTTTTACATGTAGTTTTGTACAAGGAGCAAAAAGGCATACCACGAGAATATGAAATTTCTTTTTGACAAAAGATAACTTTGTTGGCATTGAGAGGATACACAATACGTTGTCAATTAGCGGTGGTGTAATTGTTAGTTAGTAGCTAGAAATCTGCCAAACTCTTGACTATGCTATCCCATACGCTTTATATATGTGTTAAAAGGTTGAAACAACGTGTTAATTACCTTTAAAAAACAGCTAGTTTGTCCAAATATTTTACTGAGAATGGTTAGTTTGTGCTGACCACATAATTTTTAATGAACATCTAATAGTTGCAATATGTAGGACAATCAAACGTTATCCTTAAACGAAAAAGTTTACATCTGCAATCGGTCGAAGCGTAGCATCAATAGCTTCTGATTATTATCAGCAATCTAAGGTTTTATAGATCTTTTCAGTATAACATATCAAAATAAATCTTTTGTTTTATCTTAAACTTCTGCCTGTGTTATATATGTAAAACAGTATCCAAGAAATCTTGGCATCAATCTTAGGTGGAAACAGTAACGGTGTTTTTATAAATGCCTCCTGAATCTATGAAGTATACACATTGACTGGATAGATAATTAGTTTATTGCCCTTACATCAAATAGTTACAAGCAAAATTATTAAACAAGATGACTTACAAAGGAGACATGGGTTTCAAAACATTTAGCTCTATGAGACTGTTAAGGTAGTGGTGTAATCGCGTATTATATATTTAAGCTTTCGGTAGCACTGGATTCTCCATGAATAATTTCATGCATTAAGGGAAACCTGCTATACATAACACCCAGTAGATTGATACCAGAGATCGGCACTCGGTAAAACCTTAACAAACTGCTCTAATCAAGCGAACCGTCAGCAACAAAGTCGCAGTAATGAATCTAAGCTCTTAACTACCGCTCTAAAATCTTTTTCGTTATCAGGATCTAGGAAAGCTTACACATAGTAATTAACTTGTACTGGTTAATTTGAATCATCTGAGGTTAGTCACACGGGAATTTCACTGAGCAAACGAGAAAAAAAAATGATACTACGATTCAATCTTCCAATAAACAGCAAAATAAAATGCGCTGGTTTCCACTGAATGTATTAAGAAAACCATTCAAAACCTCAATGAAGCGTATAGATAGGTGCCTTACTAAACTTTACTGAAGACAGCATTTCTGGTGTTGATCTTTTCATGCAGGTTGAACCAGAAAGCATCATTTCGTGGGCACTTTCAAGTTTGGTAATGTTATCTACTGTCGGTATACCCCAGACGAATTTCTTAGCGCTTCAAAATTACGACAGGAACACACAGCTTGGCAATATAGCTTAGTGTTAGCAAGATGGAAAATATACATGATTGTTTGATATTGTTGTTTGCAGCGAATGTGAGAACATTATTGTTTAAAGTCTGGATGCCATAGACTCATCTGCTTAGTGGCCAAGGGCGATATAGGACAGCTGATGAAGCGGATGATATCAATACCTCCAAGGTAACAACGAGTTTCCCTTTGTCATGGGAGTTTGATTTATTGGATTATTTAAGCAGCTTTCAAGATATCAAGAATCTAAGACAACAAAGTTAGGCCTTTCATTAGCGTTGGCTGATCTAGTATCAGTACTGAGTATTCTTCCTCTAAAACCTTGTTTGAATGTTTAAATCAAGATCACGACCCATTAATTCCCCTTAGCCACATGCCTGTACTCAAGGATTTCATATTCAAGCGGACGTTTTTGGATCTGCTTGGTTCCGTTTCCAGGCCAGCCGAAAAAGGACCGCTTCAAATTCCAAAAGAAGAAAAAGAAAAAACAAACAAATTCCGGCATTGAATTTTCATAGGGTATGCATTTTTTATTTTTATTTTTTTAAGATTCTCATCTAGATTCCACTAGTTCGAGCAAGCGGCATAGAGTTATTCTTTATTAGAGAATCTTGAACAACAAAACTAAAAAAAAAAAAAAATAGATAAAATACTACGACCTGGTATTTGCAAAAATAGAAACATATTCTTCTTTTCTTTCTTTACCATCTATTCAAGATCTCATTCACACCAATAAAACCGCACACAAAATGATTGCGAAGCTCAAGAACAACATTCTTGAACCGGTTATCGGCTTCGTGACCCGTCTGACCTCACGCAAGCGGTTCAACCATATGCTGATAGCCGCTGGGCTGATATTTACTGTCGCTCTGATACTTCTTTTTGGCTTTCCAGAGAATCATCCCTACAGCTTTGAAGAGATTGACGAACCACCTGTTGGTGATGGCAGTTCTCTTCATTCAAGCCAGTTTAAGTTCCCTACTTACACCTACCAATCTGCTTTGAACGCGATACGATACCAGTCGAACGCCGCTTGGCGCCCGTCTGAAGTCTTTGACGACGGCCCTGCACAAAGACCAAAGCTTGACTCCATCGAGTCCTTCAAGTCCATGGGCGAGTACTTTAAGCAACCTCTAGTTGCCGACTACGCACAGGATGCCGATAAGATTTTCTTGATGATTAAAACTGGAGCGACTGTGCTGTGGAAACGTCTCCCCATCCATCTCACTACAACATTGACGCGAGTTCCTAACTTTGCCCTCTATTCGGATGCTGCCTCTTCGATTGGTGGATACGAAGTTATCGACATTCTTCAGAATGTTACAGAGGAAACTAAAAACCACGATCAGTTCAGCATGTACAAATCCATGCGCAAACTGAAGGAAGCTAACGGTGGGTTTATCAGCCCCTCGCGCTATAAACTTGATGGCGGTTGGGACCTTGACAAGTTTAAGAACCTTCCGATGCTGCTCCACGCTTACAATAAAAATCCTAACCTTGACTGGTACATTTTTATGGACGCGGATTCATACATCATGTTTGATAATTTGATGGCATACCTGGGAACGCTAAATCCTAACCGCCCTTATTATTTGGGTAGTGTTGCCATGTACAACGATGAAGCGTTTAACCATGGTGGCAGTGGTGTTATAATTTCACGCAAGGCCATGGAAGAGACTTTTGGCAAACATCCAGAGTGGGTCACAGAGGCGGAGGAAAAAACAATTGAGTCTTGTTGTGGAGACTACATGGTGGCCTATGCTATGCAACAGGCTAATATCTATCCTCCGAGCTCGAGAGCCTCTCCTCACGTTGGCAACCAGGTGCAAGGTGAACCGTACCAAAAGGTTAAGTTTAACGACAACAGTTGGTGTCAACGGATTTCCACGTTCCATCACCTCAACCCTAGTGACATTGAATTGCTCTGGGAATATGAGCGGCTGATTGGTCCTCAGCGCCGTAAAAATATTTTGTATGCCGACATTTATCGCGATTTTGTAGCGCCCCATATCGAAGAAGTCATGAATAACTGGGACAACTCAGCAGACGACCTGACTTTTGATGCTAATTCAGTTGAATACAAGGACTATGTCAAGTCAGGCACGTTACCATGGAAGAGCTTTGATGAGTGTCAAAGAGCCTGTGAGGACCATAAGCCGTGCCTTTCTTGGCGATACTCAAATCAGACCAAGACCTGTGGATTATCCGAATCTGTCAGATTGGGCCGACCCGAGCTCAAGTATATTAAGATTGAAGACGTGAGTGAATCCATAGGTGAAGAAATGGTTTCTGGATTTATGATCCCGCGGATCCGGGAGATGCGTAGCCACGATAAAAAATGCGACATTATCTACAAATACAACCAAGAAAAGCTCGACGCGGATCCCTTTAGTGAGGGCTGGTACCGCAAAAACGAACAAGCGGATCAAGAGGCACAGCAGGTACTTAAAAAACAAGAAGAGGAGGATAAGAAAAAGGCCGAACAGGTTAAAAAAGAAGAGGAGTAGATTGACGATAACAGCCAGGCTTTTTTCTCTTTTTTTTAGTATTAGCAACAAGTTATATTAAAACAAAACAGCATCTACTATTATACTTAATAATATATATTTCTTTGGGATCTTATTTTTATTTCGTTATCGTGATCTATTTAATAGTTGTACGTAGCCGTGAGAAGAAATCTGTGTATGGAAAGGTATTGAAAAGAAAAAAGTACATATCTCTAATGTTTAAAAAAGGCATCATCCTTGAGCTTTGCATAATCAGGGCGCGCGAGTGAGTTGAGGGCCACCTTGATATCAAAATTAATGTCATTAATCAGCGCTTCAACCGAAACGTAATCAAGCTCAGGTCGGATATAACCGAGAATAATAAAGCGAAGCTTGGCTCCATAAAAGGTTTCACGGAATTTATGGATAATGTGGATTTCAGCGCTGAGATCTTGGTTGTGATAAAAGGGGTTAAGACCAACACTCATGACCATTGGCAGCACCACGCCGGTGTCGACGCCGGGCTCAAGCTTGGTGCCAAAGTTGTATTTGATCTCGCGATTGTTTGCTGTCGTGACCGTCTTTTCGCCAGCAGCATCAGTCTCGGTCTGCGGGTTGGGCGAGACGGCAACCCAACCGTAATAGATACCGGTATCATGGCCACACTCCTGCTTGATCGCCGCGAGCATGTCCACGTAGGCTTCACGCGGGATATTGGCCGTGGGGATGCCAAGGTCCGATGAACCGCGACCAAACCCAGCAATCACATCCACGTCGCCGGCAGAGTAAAGTGGGTACGGCGGCTCTGGCGTCTCGGGTCCAACAATCGTGGGCCGTGTGGCAGTACGATCCAAGCTGACTTTCTGTGTATCGGACATTGAAGAAAAAAGGATATGCAAGAAGGAGGAGAAATAAAGATGGAATGTGTGAGTGTTTAGAAGTAGCAGCTAGGCCAAGGTAGCTAATAGATAAAAGCAAAAAAATGGGCGTGTGGTGGAAATGGATGGATTGGTTTACCAGAGGTGGAAAATCAAGAAGGAAAGTGAAATTGAAAAGTATATATAAGGTTCAACCAAAAAAAAAAAAAAAAAAAATTGAAATATAAAAATAAAAATGTGCGGGTTGACTGCTGATCAAGAAAACCGAGATCCGTGGGATATAAAAGGAACAAGGAATGTATAAACAAACGGCAATAGACTCAGATGTTAAGAGGAGAAACAGGGTTGTAATATCTATCGTCAATAGCAGCCATAGCAGTGGTAGTGTTAGTAATAACAGCAGCAGTAGTAGTAATGCGTTGGTAATAGCTTTTAATCATGAATCATAGGTACAGGAAAAACTTATAATACAACCACCAAAGAGTCAGCTTTCAGCGACAGGAGTATTTGTAAACCCCAAGTACATTGAGATAATGGACAGTTTATCATTATCAATTTTATTTTGTTATTATTATTAATATTATTATTTATTATTACTGTTATTATTGTTATTGATTTTGGAATCTCGCTTGACATCTGCGCCTTTCCGTCCACCCACTTCGTAAATTCTAACCACACCAAAACTTCAGGTATGATCAAGTTCTTACGGCATATAGGTTTTATCAAAGAATTAGCATAGGATCTAGCAAAAAAATATCTTCCCGTTCTTTTGGATCATCCTTGCTGCATCAATTGAAACACCGTTTCCCTGCTGAGCTCGTTGTGGTGACCCACAACCGTACGTCTTCTTATACGTCTTTTGCAAACTGGATCCTATTCGGCTGCACCTTCTCTTGGTCTTCCTGGCGGCAATTGAGAAATTCGCATCATGTATGGTTGATGAACCAGTGTGACCAACACCCCTTGATCTGCCGTTTAGTCTTATGACGGTTAATAAGTTGTTTGTGCGGCACCTAGCTCGCGTGATCGTGCCGTTGGTCATAGCGAGGTTATCAATAACAATCCCATTATAATGGAGGATGCACTCAAGACTTCAGTAAATTTTCGGTGTAAGGGGGCTTGAGTGTTTCTATAGCTTTTTTTTTTTTTTTTTTTTTTTTTGGCTCTCCTGGAGTGATTCTATCACGTTCAGCGGGAAATTATCGACCCTAGACGATGGGAGGTTGGTTACTTGTGATGGTGTGCGGGAGCCGCAAGAACAAAGACCACGCGTAATGAAATCGGGCATATTATCACATCTTCCCGTTAAATAGTTTATTTAGGACCTCACCACTATCAACTGAGTAGATGCTGCGTTCTTGGAAAGACTTGCCAATAATCAGCTGGTTAAAGACCTTTGATCTTACAGATCCGATCACCCAGAGAAGTTTGGTTTTCCCCTACGGCTTCCCCACCCAGTAAGATATTTCAATGCTCAGGCTTTGGAAGTGTTGCTTATAGCTCAGAAATGACTTGTCATTCAATGATTGACAAAGTTGTGTTGAGTGAGCTGAAAATCCAAAGGACAAAATATTGTGGTCTTTGCATTTTCTTTTAAGAATAAGAGGGTAAGATACGTGCCGTAGGCATCTACGATTAGGATACGCTTTTCTCTCCTCTTCGTATAGTACCAGTGGCCCTGATAAATCTATCAAGCTGATGACTGGCTAATATATCAAATCCCCAGCCATTTAATGGAGTTCTAACCATCGTAGTTGGTGATAGATCGCTACCGTCGAACCAGCATTCTATAAGCGACTCGCTGTTTGCGAATATGAATTTATCTCCCATCTATCAGCAGCAATATATTCAAGCGCGGTAATATTTTTGCCTGGCTCATTCTCAGAACGAACAAGGAAAGAGATATATTTCAACCCTTCCTACCGGCCACAGTATTGGTTTCGTTCTAGCCTGGTCGTAAGCCGCACGAATCAAAGTTATAGACTAGCCATGCAGGTACACCTTCAAGCATGTTTTTTTTTTTTTTTTAGCACATCATACCAGTGGATCTAACATCTTCTGCCCAAGGTTGTTTTGATTACCCCAAACATGCTGCTTCATTGAAGCAAGCAGTAGGACAGATGGAAGATGTTTTCATAAAGCGATATACTCACATGTTGCTACTGGGATGATTGGGCTGCCCAGCGCGCACGAGCAAGCGATTTATCCATGCACCGATTAGCCTGGACGTCAGTGGGATATTTCAATCGCCCAATTGGTCTATCCAGCACATTAAACCTTTATCCTGGGTACTATCTAATACCTTATTAACCGGGTTATCCAAAGATCTTACGGTCGCGCCCTTATTGACGCGATTGCACAGGGTTTGTTAAGGAACGCTATGTTCACGCGCAATTCTAGAGATGGTCAGGTTTTTATTTACGTTTTGCGGGCTTCACAGATCTTAATAAGGCAAAAATCGTCATGTTTACAAGTTTCAAACATGGAAGGTGGAAGGTATCAGCTTTAAAATGGGCGCTTTAATCAAATTACAAGTTCTGGTGTTTTTAGCGGCTACGCTGTGGCGCACTCACTCTGGTACAGGAGTGAGTGAGCTTTTTAACGACAAGATTATCTGTCAACTTCCAAGGCAACTGGGATAGCTTACAAGGTTATTATTAGTTTCATTTATTTATTATTATTAATCTTTTTTTTTCTTTCTTCTTTTTGTCAGCTCCTGTACCATCTTTAATGTCGCAGATCCAGGTCCCCGTTAACATTGCTGCTGCTACTATTGTGTCAGACTTGGATTAATGTTTGTAAAATTACTGTAATGTGGTATTATTAATTACAAATGCCCATTACAAATGCCAGGTCTCCCTCCCCCCCCAAAAAAAAAAAAAGATTTTTAAAAGCTTGTTTTACTATTATTTCACAATACCTAATTTGCAAGTCACAAGTTAAAAAGCGCATTTTCTAGAACTTTCACATGCCGAAAGATAGCTGATAATAATAATAACAACAATACTGCAGTCTAACAACTCAGGATTAAGGAACCCAAATCCCGCGAATGCCTTGCCTGCTCAAGCCGGGATCCGTGTGTCAAACTATCATTTCTCTAAAGTAACACAAGTAGTAGCTGCCATAATACCAAAACCTGCACAAGAGATGAGTGCTACTAACCAATATATATATATATATATATATATATATATATGCTTTTCTACGGTTTTATCAGTGCTCAATGTAAGGGAACGCGTATGAGAAGAAAAAAAAAAGGTTTTCTTATTTGATTTTTTTTTAATTTTTTAATTACTTTTTTTTTATTATATATATGGAAACGGGTACTGTTTAAGGACCTTTGTGTGTACAAATCTAATTCAGACGGCTTTTTTATTTATTTAATTTTTTTTTCTTAAGCCGAGGGGTTTCCTCTCACGGGGACTATTCTTCCGACGTTAGACAATGTTCGTGATAAATATATCAACACGAGGCTAGAGTAGATAGAAACTTTTTGCAGCTGCATCACTTCAGCCCTTCGACAGCAGGGTGACAGGTTTTTGACATAAGAAAAAGAAAACAATTCTAATGATTACAATAATTACATAGAACAAAACTAACAACAACAAAAAAAATAAAATAAAAAAAAATAAAAGAAACATGCCTGACTCACGATAAGCGTCAAATGCAACCCAGAAAAATACTACATGCTGGTACTTCCGACCGTTGCGGTTTTGTATTTAATGATTACTGAACCTTTGAAAGTACAATCGCCGACTGAACGTCGGCATACGAGATTCGCGGCATACTGCCCAGACACCGAGCCTGTCGACATACCAAGTCGATAAATTTTCTTTCATCAAGTTGTTGTCGAGATTGGGTCACTTTAAGGTAGTATTTCTCAATGTTTATCGGCGTCAAGTATCCTGGAAATGCATTATCGTCGTCAACACGACCAATCCATTTTGACAGATTGTAGCTAATGCCTAACCGCAGCGCTGTCATTGCTTTGTTCAAATTTTCGAGACCAAACTTATCAAATTCGCCCGAAAAAATATGATCGAGTTGCTTGACATTGCCTCTCACAAAGTGTTCAAGCAGATACATGAGGCTCTGCCGGAAAATCTGCTCCGAAATTGGGTGTGTTAGTTTCTCTATGGGTACTGCAGGCTTGACTTTACCCGTGAGAAGATCAATCGCATCGCGTTTCATCTTCTCAACTGTGTCATCAAGCCCTGCGACTGGCAACGCCACTACTGGGGCCCGTGCTGATACCGGCAAACTTGGAGATTTGTTCTGACTCTTGGGGAACATAGTTTCATTCAACGTATCGTTCATGGACTGGTGCTGGAATGTATCAAAATTAAACTGCGCCGGTAGCTCAGATTTGGCAAAGTATAGTTTCTGCCGAAAGTCATCTTCAATCGAAGAGGTGAAACTATGATTACTGGTAATGTTATGCTGGTTATGAGACTGGGTGATTCTGGCGCTGATATTGCTGATAAGAGCCAAGCTGTTATTGGGATTGTTGTCATTATTGTTGCCACTGCCGCTCCTGTGGGTACTCAGGTTATTATTCGCGCTATTAAATGACAACTCCTTCTCGTGTTCCTTAATAAGCTCCTGAGGGAAATCAGGAATAAACCCATTTTCTGGGTTGATTAGACATGTCGCTTCCTGCTCGCCATAGCTGTCCAGGGTTTTGTCCAGGTTCCTTCGCTGGAACGCCGCGCGATCGGAGAGTATGTCGGAAGAAGTGGTAACCGCCGGAGTGCTCACCGTATTCGGGGGAAGGGATGTAGAGGGACTGGTTGCTGAAGAATTGTCATTGCTCTTGGTGAAGTTGAGGATCGACTCAACGTCCAAATCTTTACTATTCTCCGGGTTGGCCATGGCAAGTAGCCGTTCAAACTTCATGCCGGCAAAGGCAAAGACCTGCATCAAGTCATTTTTGCCCTCCTTAATGGCGATCTCAACGCCAGATTCGTAGAGCTCCTGGAACAGGGTGTTGACACCATTCAAAATGGCCTCTAGCAGGGTGACCTGTTTCTGAAGGCTCGTGATGGTCGTTTCTTTCTTCAGGCGGTAGGTGCGCTGGGCAAGGCGGACCTGTTCTCTGCGGCGCTAAAAAAAAAGATTTCTGTGTTAACGGTTATTTCATACGGCGCTGGTATTTTAAGTTCTAACGTAGCTACATACCTCAGTCTGCGACTGTATAGACCGGTTGATGCGCGGCCGACCGCGTTTCCCTTTGATTTTCAGTGGCGGGGCATTTGTGTCGATGTTAATGGGTTGGATCTCGTTCATCTTGGAACTCATGTTTGATTTGGAGAGAGGAAACAAATGATGTTATTGAGCAAAGAAAGATGATAAATAAAAAACAGGAATTGAAATAAAATTAATAAATAGCAAATGTAGAATTACTAGAAAGGTAAAAAAGAAGAAGACAGAAATAGGAGAAGGAAACATTTTTTTTTTTTTTTGGCAAATGAATATTCCATACGGGAAAATTTTTTGGTTTCGGCTCTTTTATTTTCCTTACCATTGAAAACTTTGTTCCATAATCTAAAGTATTCCCTTCCATGCCGGCTTAAGTTACCTCTACTGCAAGCGGCAAGCGGCCAAACCTGCGATGCCGAGTAGTGCTCGCGGCAGTTTTAGGCGGGTACGGGCAAACATAAGCTCCGTTAAAGCCAAACCGCGTCCTCCATTAACGCCAAACCATGCCTTTCATCTGATCTCGCAATCGCCACATCCAAGGGTCAAAAAAAAAAAAGAAAAAAAAAAAAAGAACCGTAGTCTGGGCGTGGAGAAATAATATTTGTAGTAATAGCACCGAAAAAAAGAGCTTATTTTATCCCCTAAATATGAGTGCCACTGGCCTTGCGCTTCCGGTTTTTCTCGTGGATTTCCTTGTATGCCTGGCGAATTCGTCGGTAGCCCAAATGCATCTTACCGATAAAGTGATCCGCTAGGCGCCGGTCGTTGTCCAACCGTGACAGATAAGCACCACATAAGACGCATACTTGCAGCTTTTGGTGGCCTGAGAAACCGACCTGGTCAACGAGGTTCTTCAGGTCAGCTTCCTTTTTCCTCTTTTGCTCCTTAAGGTCTTCGATGACCTCCAGCTGCTCAACAGCCTTCATGATTTCGTTGTTTGTTCCGAGCAGCTCCAGCTCTTCCAGCCCCAGCTTGATTCCCATATCCAATGTCTCAAGCTCCTTTGTCAAGGCGTCCAACTTCTCCTCATCCTCAGGAGTTTTCTCCAGTCGCCTATTAGCCGTCTCGATCCGTCGGTTGCACTCATTGATATATTTCTCCAAATCGCGTTCATACTCCAGGTCAAATTCTGGGAATTCCTGACCTTTACGATTTTTCAAATGCAAGTATTCCATTTTGTGCTTTTCGAGATGCTGCTTTGGACAGCGGCCCAAATCCTGCTTGGTGCCGGTAAACAGATTGTAAGGGCAAATGCCCACCAGGAAGCTTTTGCAGATTTTCGGATCGCGCAGATTGATGTGCTCGTGGAACTTGGTGGCGCGTGCATCGAGGGCATCTGCGCCCATCAATTGTTCTAACAGTTTTCGTTGCTCAGCTGCCATTGTGTGTATGCTATAAATCGCAGTGTCGTAGATAAATGTATCTGTAAATAAATAATAATAAAAGAGATCGTGATCTAGTTTATCTGTGTTGTTGATGATGGAGCATGTAACAGGGAAAAAGAAAACCGCAGTGAAATTTTCAACCTCAAAAATTATCCAAATGACATGGCCACGTGATCTCCTATTTATGCCACATTTCCATTTTTTTCCTACTCCTTCCACCTGCCAACTGCACATACACCATCACCCCCTCTAATTGACTATCTTCTTTAATTCTACAGCCATGAAGCTCTTCAACACCAGTTATCTATTGGCGCTACCTGTGCTGGCCACCGCTTCACAGTGGAAACTCACTTCAGGAGAACTTGCTGTAGTTTCTGGCAAGTCCACGGAATTCAAGCAGAGGTAAGCGAGATTCCAAAAAAAAAAAATCCCTTTATGCTGCAATTAGCCTCTCGGCCATGATTCACTAACGCTGTTCTCTTTTATTTTTCAATTGCACCAGCTTTTCCGCGGAAAAGAGCATAGACGACCTTATTTTGGTCCCCAAGGGCAGCTCAATTGATTTGAGTATTGAAACCGAGGGCGTCAACAGTAACCGCGCGCATCAAACCATCGCCATCTTATCGTCAAAGGAGCTTGGCCTGGATATCAGCTACCCGTTTTCCATGCGTGTTTCTGGCAAGGGAAAGCTTTCAATTCCCCTTAAATCCATCCCCGAGTTGTTTCTTAGTGACCGCGTCGGCAAACTGAGCCTGGAGCTTGCAGTTGGCGGATTTGGCTACACTGAACAAGAAGATACCAGCGAGGAGGAGGACGAGGATGTCGATTCTGAGACCGAGGAGGAAGAGGATGAAGAGTCTGAGACCGAGGGTGAGGAGGCTGAGAACGCCAAGTCAGCAACACCTAAGCGCACTCCCAAGCAAATTACCAAGAACATTGAGCCCTTGCTGATCAAGATTACCGACAACATCTCTATTGCCAACAAGCTCCACTACCCGCGTGAGGCCTCCCCCAAGCGATTTGGAATCAAGCCCGAGATCCACCACATTTTCCGCCCTGATCCTCGCCAGGTCAACGCAGCATTTGCCTCTCTCCTTATTCTTGTCGGCATCACCTCCACTGTCCTTTTCTTGGCCGGTGCCTGGATCTTCTTTGTTGGAGTTGATCTTGCCGACCTGGCCCCCGCCTTCAAGGCCAGTGGCCCGGCCCACGCCGCTTTTCTGCTTTCTATTGGTGCTATCGAGTACACCTTTTTCCAGTATTATAAGGGGGTTTCGATTTTTGACACAATTAAGTCACTTGCCATTATTGCCCCTGCCAGTGTCTACTTTGGCTCTCGTGCACTCCGTGAGGTCAAGGCCCGCAGACTTGCTGGCAAATAAGTATATATATACGCACATTTATGGTCAATGTCTATAATACCTAGGAGAACATAAAAAAAAGATACATATATATATAGTATATATTTACACTGAAGAGATTGTATCATAGATTTGTAAAAAAAAACAAAAAAGTTATAATAAAATAAATAATATAGATTAGTATCGCGATTTCGTGTTCTATGTGACTTTTTTATATTGGTAAAATTATGGTATAGTATTATTAATCTCAGGGAGAGGTTTATACGCGACTTCGATATCACCCTCCCTTGGATGTATGAAGGGGAGATGGTACCGTTGTCGTAGCTATTAGTCCGAGTCTGAATCCGGGTTGGCAACAAACAGCTTAATTCGCTGGAAGCCTTGCTCCAGAGATTTGACGCTCTCTGTAGAATTCTTGCGCTGAAGCGCTGGTGACGATGGCAAAGGAACTTGCTGAGATTTTTGCTGCTGCTGCTGCTGCTGCTGGGTAGAGTTAATCGAATTAGACTTGATTGAGGCGGTATCGCTATCTATAGGTTTGATACCAGGCGTGGATCGATCGCCTGAAAGAGAAATGGCATCATTCTCGTCCTCAGCGGCCTCACTAGCCAGCAGGCGGGGCGTTAGATGCGAGTGCCGGATGTCCATTGTTCGCCGCTGCGACACGAACGTCGGCCGGTTGACCTTTCCATTGTTACCATTGTTATTATTCAACATTGTATTCTCGGCAATACCAATCGGGACGCCCCATACGCTGGGAGGAATGTCGCACCACGACGTGGCCGCGCGCCGGCGCAGCTCGTGAACGTAAAAGGAACCTGAAACGTTTGAGTGCGTGTTAAAATCGTTTGTGGTAGTGGGAACAAGCGATGAGCTGCGCGAGGAGATACTGTTGAAGCGCGAGGAAATGCGTTTGCGATTCTGTTGATGCTGCTGGCTTGCAACAGACGAGTTTCGAGTATGAAGTATCTGCGGTTGCTGATGTATCAGTGGGGATGGTTGCTGCGGTGGTTGTTGCGGTGGTTGTTGCGGTGGTTGTTGCGGTGGTTGTTGCGGTTGCTGCGGTGGTTGCTGCGGCGGTTGCGGTGGTGGTTGCTGAAACTGCTGAAACTGCTGAAACTGCTGTTGCGATGGTTGTTGCTGCTGTAATTGTGAAGGAGACTGGGAAGGGTACAAATTGGGTTGTTGTTGTTGTGGTTGCGATTGTGGTTGTTGTTGTTGTTGCTGATAATATAGTTGCTGGTGTGGGTCGTTAAAATCAAAGCTAGTGTCCAACAAAGACTTGACTTGATTCTGCGGTTCAGCAGGCAGTAGCATGGACCCCACACCTGACATGTACTGATTCGGCAATGGCGGTACAGCAGCAGCCGGTGACGGAGTACGAGTGATATCTAGAGACTTTATGCTTGAAGTCTGACCTTTAGGGAACGAGTAAAAGTCCTTTTGTTGTTGCGGTAGTGACGAAAACGGCTGCTCCGGTATCAGCGGCGAGACCGGATAAGGTTGTTGTTGTTTTAGTTGCTGTTGCGGCTGCTGATGCTGATGCTGTGCCCACTCTGTTTCTGGATGTTGCACCGGTGACGCCTGCTTTTCTGGCGGCAAAATGTCATCTGGTACCTGATGGACGGGGACTCGTTTCAGCGGTTTCCGCGCAATGCGCGGAGACTTAGGGCTAGGCAACACCGGCGACGAGTTGGCGCCGTTGAAAAAGGGGTTGACGGAGACGTTGGCACTGTGTTCCATAAGCAAAGACAAAAAAAAGGGACTGACGGAGCTAGGGAATTTTGATATAGAGGAAGATAAAAATTATATCCTCAGAAACAAAGTCGAGATGGAGTCCCACGAGGATTAGAGAAAATAGGGAAGAAGAAAAGTTTCGAAAAAAGGTTGGTTTTCGTTCTTTAAATTTTCCAAAGAAAAAAAAAAAAAAAAAAAAAAAAGTTACAAATAAAATTTTCTTTTTGGTCCGCCCAGGAAACACTGGCGACCACGGCGCCAGCTATGTGCAGGCTCGGCCTCAAGGCGCTACAGTGCAGGCAATGCTAAAGGAGGATTCAGTTCATTATATAAACAGTACGGTATATGCACAAAGCGTTCGAGTATCTATATCCCAACTGTCAGCAGCGGGGGGAGCCGTTGCTCACGCGGGCAGTAGGTTGTTTTCTATCCACCGAAACTCGCCGCGTGTCGAGTGAACACCAAAGATCCGGCCCTTCACCAGAGCTAGCGGGATAACGCCGTACGAGCGTGAGTCTAAGCTCTGTGACAGGTTGTCGCCCGTGACCCAGCAATGACCCTCGGGTATCTGGATGAACCGCCGAGTATCGAGGCCGATCTCGCTTGCAACTGCATGTTCTGCTGCGCTGGGATCTATCTCAATGTAATCACCTGCCATACCGGTGATCCGCTTGCACACACGCTGCGACGGGTCTGAGGGCTTTAGTAACACAACTACATCGCCAACCCGGCAATCCTTTCCACGCTTGCAGGTCTTGTCGGTATGCACAAAATCACCCGCATAGTTTAGGGTTGGCAGCATGGATTCACCCTGAGTCTCTGAAAACTCGTAGATATTGCTGTGAACGTAATGCACTGTGCACCCAATACGTAGCGACCAGGAAAGAGTACGAACAATATTGTTAAATAGGAGGCTCGCCATGGTGTGTTTATATTTGCGTGGGTGGGGTTTATATGTGCGGATATGTGTGTATGTGTTTCAAAGTGCAGTGCTGGTGGTGATGATTTTGCGTCCGGTTCTTCCCACAGGACTCGCCTGTCAAAAAAAAGACACAGATTTCATCATCGACCCAAAGCCTGCTGGCTCATTTCCTGCTTCCATGAAAAAGCACACAAACCATATTTTGTGCGCTAAACCTAAATAGTCTAGCCAAGCTATAATCTTAATCGGCCCAATATCTACCAGCCACAGGCCGAAAAAAAATCGCAGTTAACCGCGCTCTCGCCGTCTGGGAAACAGCAACTACAAAAGAAAGCCAAGCGTAATGATGTCAAGTGATTACATGACAATAAAGCCGTAAACTGCGCATAGTCCGTTTAAAAACGTTTTGGTTAGCATAATAGCGTTAATTTTGTTGGTTACATTAGCAGTTACATAACCCAGTTGTCACTTCAACAATCCCTTGTTTCCCACCTATGACGTCAACGCTTAGACGCCCTCATCACGTAGAAGCTCACGTTCTCGGTACTCGTTCTCCAGCTCCTGGCCCTCCTCCTCCTCGGCTGCAAGCTCACGCCAAGTTGCAACAGAGAGCATCACAAAGGCAATGATGATAAAGATACCACCGATAATTCCAGCTAGCGATACGGGAGTGCTGAAGAGCAGCCAGTCAACAATGGCGACAATAAAGATTGTCAACAGCGACGCGACACTCGACAGGACTGGCGATGTCAGCGACATCAGCACCAGCATTCCTCCGGAAAAAAGCATGTTTGTAACAACCGACAGTATCAGGAGCCACAAGATCTCTCCGCGCGGGAGCTCAAAAGTCTCGATGCCAGTAAAATGTAAAATAGGCAGGATGATCCACAAGATGCTTAGAGTACATAGTCCAATGCCCGAACCAACAACGTTCGCAAATGCAGCTTGCCGACGTGGCGAAACTGTTGACGGAGGGCAAGCTAGTCTCTTGTATAAAACCTCGTACAGACCATACAAAACTGCGCCTATTCCAATTACTAAGTTTCCAGACAGTCGATATGGGTACTTGTCGCTGTCATTGTCTTGTGATTCCCCACCGTAGGCGACAATAAACACGCCAGCCATTGCTAAAATGACACTAACTGCTTTATCCCATTTAAACGCTTCACGCAGCAGTGGCACAGAGAACGCGTACGCAAAGAAAGCCGAACAATTGTAAATAGCCGTAATGTCGCTAGTTGTCGTCAAATTAATTGCTATATACCACGAACTGCCTGCAATTGTGAGAGCACAAAAAAGGATAAGGCAGACCTTTAAAATGGCAATCAAAGGTGACTTATCTCCGTACGGTGAGTGAAATTCTGGCACGGCGCTACCTGATGGTTTTCTGTGGTGATGCATAACACCCTCGCTTTTCTCTTTGTTAATGTCAGTGATCATTTGCGCCGTTGTCAACACGTTGTCTAGGTGTAACCGGAAAAATGTCCTGAAGGGAAGATACCGCTTGCGAATCCTAAGAATGAGAATCTGCAAGGGCCATAGGAACACCCAGGAGGAATGTGTCACATAAAGCATAAAAATGGGCTTTTTGTAGTTGAGCGTGGTGGCCAGGTACCCTGCAGCCTCGGTCTGGACTACAAACGTGATCAGACAGACTAGAAGTGCAAGACCGGCCAACATGTACCGCATCCTCTGAGATCCTTCACTAGCTTTAGTGTCGCCATTGTTAATGTTAAGATGGTGGTCAAGATAATCGTCTTCTGTTAGTAAATATTCGTCGCGGTCGTTGAGTAAACCATCGGCTTGATCCAAGTTCTGGTAATCCGTTCTATTAGTGTTTTGTGGTAACCCCTGATACTGTGTCATCGTGATTTAGTTCTTGGTCATGGGTATCTAAAAGCAAAAGAAAAGACAATTCAGTAAACAGGAAATCAAATAAAAAAAATCCTGAATTTTCCTGAATTTTTCGGTGACTAGGAGAAGAAAGGAAGCGAAAATGCTGTAGAATTCGAGTTTAATTAGTTTTATTGTACTGCGAGGTACCAAAGAAGAGGACACCACTTATACATAAATTCTAAACTTTGACAATTTCTGCTGATGATCAGTCAGTGAAATTCGGTAATGATATATTGAATATTTTGGCATAGAGTCATGTCTAGCCATCAGTTTGCATCTGATCCAATATTGAAAATAATTTTTTTTTTTTTTTTTTTTTTTTTTTTTTTTTGGTTGATTTATCGTATTCAGGCTTTAAGGTTGTGTGTCTGTGTGGCTTAGTCCTCAGGGTCCAGATCAGATCTCAATTATGGCTGCCACCCCAGAGACTCAACATCCGGCACAACAACTCTAGGAATCCACTCGGGGTCACTGCAATGGAAGCTGCTTGATGCTAGTTTAAAACATTAAAAAAATATACCAGTGATTTATAAATATACGAAGATGCCATGCCGTTACCCACGATTAAAGCGCAGGCTGCTCTCCAACCCCGTCTCCTTGTTCCTGCAGCGTCTCCTAATTAAAGATGCAGTTGCTATTGTCTATATAACTTGTGAATTCCATCACGCCCTTATTTATTGTACTTCTCAAGGGCCTTAGTCCTCAGCTGAAGACCGTGCCATTTGGAAATTTCATCTTTCAACACCTCGTTGACCAATCGCTGCTGCTTGATCAGACTCAAGCCGTTGAACTTCTCAGACACAATATTAATAGCGAACATGGAGCCGCAACCGCCGGATACATCCTTAACGTTCAGCACCTCAGGGTCAAGCTCCTTATTCAACAGGGTGAACAGCTGCTGCTCGTAAGCATCGAGATCCGGGGTGGGCTCGACAGCGTAGAATCTGGCGGCGTTCTTGTAAAGTGATGGTTTCGGCAGAGTGGTAGTGCTCCTTAGCAGACTGCCGCTACTGCTTTTCACAAGTGATGATAGTGATCTGAAGTTAATTCTGTTCATCTTTTGGGGATAGTCTATTATTCGCGATGATTCGTACTTGTCGTAAAGAAAGAGCTCGGGTTTGAAGAGAGTTGATTAGAAATGTTCTTATTGGAAGAAAGAATTTTTACCAAAAAAAAAAAAAATTGTTACATAAGCACTTATCATTTACAATTAAATATCTATGACTTGGGAAATAAACTAGTACAGAGTGTCAAACCAGACTCTCATCTCACTGAGAAGTTTGTCATTCTCTTCCCGGGTTCCGATGGAGATTCTCAAGCAGCCAGGGCAGCCAGGCTCGTTGCCTCTATATCTGACAACAACCTGTTTTTTCTCGGCAAGGTACTTGTATAACTCGATAGCTTTGGGAGACGATGGCTCACCTTCCTCGTCAAGAATCTCAACAAGCAAAAAGTTCGAGTCCAGGCCAGATACAAACTTGCCAACTCCCTTGTGAATCTTTGGCAGCTCTACGACCATGCGTTCGCGCTCGTCAATAATCTTCTTGACGAGAGTCTTCATAACAGCAATGCCCTCGGGGGAAAGTGCTCTCTCCGCCAGCACTGAAGTGGGGGTGGAGATGTTGTAAGGAGCCTTCAGATTGTTCAACAATCTGGCAACTGGCTTGTCAGCAATAACGCAGCCGAGTCTAGCACCGGCAAGACCAAAAGACTTGGAGATGGTTTGCATAACAGCAAGGTTGGGGTACTTTGTAACGAGAGGCGCAAAAGAAGAACCGGGCTCGGCAAAGTCGACATAAGCCTCATCAACTACTACGATACCGTTCCATGTGGGGTGGTTCAGGACCTTCTCGATTCTAGCTCTTTCGATAAGAGTGCCTGTGGGGTTACCAGGAGAGCAAATGTAGACGATCTTGATACTAGCATCCTCGCTGAGTTTTTCGTTAATCAGATCAGGCTGAATCTGGAAGTTGCCCTTGTTAAACTCAAGCGGTACCTTGACGACCTCGACGTCGTTGACTTGTGCAGAGACAGTGTACATGCCGTAAGTAGGAGGGCAGATTAGCAGCTTATCCTTAGAAGGCACACAAAAAATACGGATGAGGGCATCGATGCTTTCGTCAGATCCCACACCAAAACAGATGTTCTCGGGGGTTATCTCAGGAAGTGCAGCATTCTGAGCGTTACGCTCTCCGTTACGAAAGTTACAAAGAAGCTGCTTGACGTGGACTTGGTGGGGATCAGGGTATCTGTTGAGCTCCTGCTTGAGCTCCTCCTCATCAATTGAGGCAAGCGATGGACCGTGGGTGTTCTCATTGGCGTCGAGGAGCACACCGACCTTATAAGAATCTCTGGCGCACACGTAAGGTTCTAACGCAAGAATGTTAGGTCTGGCGAGGGTTTGCAGATTGAAAGCAGACATTGTGGTTTTTATGGTGGATTTGGAAGTGATTGCTGATGTGATAGTTATAGATATAACAAAAAAGAAAGTGAAAGAAATTTGTCGGATTCGGATGTTTTCAGAAAATTTAAATTTTGTCTGGGCCTTGCCCGTTATGTTTTATATTCTCAACCTGGAAAACCTCCCAAATGACTCACTGATAGGCTCTAACTAAACATAACCGATTCCAACCTCAGTGCGGGTTCGTCTTAGGGGGTTGAAAGGAATAAAAATGACTCCAAGATGTCAACTTCAACTGTTCTGTTCTTTGATAAATGACTATATATGAAAGATGACTCCGATAACTGTCCAGTCATCACTTTTCTTTTCTTTTTAACAAGAGGTTAAATTGGACACTGATGTCTTATGTATTATTTCGATAACCTTTGCTCTGAATGTTTCGAAACCGAAGCAGGCACAAATTTTTAGGCCATATTATCTATCTTCTGGGCCAGTGTGTTAATACTTTTTATGCTGGTTTTTATACGCCATGTAGTCTCCACGCCCAGCAAACAATCACAGTAAGAAAATTAAATATAAATTACATAATCATTACTTAGTTATTATTAATACTGACACATCACCGCAAAAAATTATTCCCAAACCCGTCGCAGGTTAAACAAATTTCATTCAACAACAACAACACCGACACCAAATTATTATCTTTGACTGTTTTACTCTGAACAATCTCTACACTCTGAACCATGGCTACCAATTCTGAGCTTTCAGAAATTACTTCAGATGTAAGTGCTTTCATCCTAGTTTATTTGAATTGCAATACTAACGTGATCAGGACTGGGGCTTTTCGGTGTTTGGCCTCGAGCATGGCCTGAAAATCGCGGAGGCATACGATCCCGTGCCCGAGACTGGCGTTAGCCTGTTGGCAATTGGCAATAATAGCGATCTTCTCGTTGTGGGTTCAAATAATATTATAACATCTGGTCAGCTTTCTGCGATAAGAAAGGCGGCGAACGCCCGCGAAACCGATCTACTCAACTCCAAAGACTCTGTTCTATTCCAATCTGCACCTTTAGACGGCAATGTGCTCTTTGTGGCATTGTCGCCAAACGAAAAGAATCTTTTTGTATACACTGATTCTGCAACTATATATCATTTCACTACCTCCAGTTTAACTCAGAATAGTTCTACCGGCAAAGCAATTAAACTTGATGCTGTGTTTAACCAAGCAAACCCAATAATTTCCCTGCTACCACGGCCTCAACACAGCAGCGAAATTCTGATCTTAACAAAATCTGGCGATGTGTATCTGCTAGATGTCAATTTGCCGAATAATGCTCAAAAATTGGCATCTTCAGTCGTTGCTATTTCCTGGTCACCACAGGGAAAGGCTTTCCTCGCTGGTACTAGTACCCGGGAATTGATTCAATACAAGGTTGACGGATCTGTCTTCGCTAAATATAGTCTTCCTGAAGACATTGAGGATGATTTCAACATTTTTTCAGTCTATTGGAAGTATTCGAACAAGCTTTCAGTTACGACGTATAATGGCGATGATACTTTTCAATTTTCCCTGGTCTCAGTCACAAAGAGCGATGGTAGCTCAACTTGGCTGACATCTTCGGATGTCTCTCAGTCGTTTGGTGACACAACACGTTACCCATTCTCCTACAATGTTTTGCTCAAAGATTATGACCCAAGTATCCAGTTTTTTGTTGCAACCTCATCGCAATCTAGTGAGCTGTCGCTGCTCTCGGACGACAGCATTCTTCTTCCTACAGAGGATTCTGCACGTGCAGAATTTCCTTTAGGTGAAGATGATAGTGAAATTTCACCAACCGGTATTGCTCTTGATTGCTCCTCAGATATTTTGGTTTCAGATGTTTTGAAGGGATTTGAAGACGATGTTACTGTTCCTATTGTATGGGTCTTTGACAACGCAGGATCACTCTTGTCCTGGAACGTTGCATACAAGAAGGGCATTAAGGAAGAAACATCTAAGTTGGAGAATCTCCGTAATTCATTCGAAGCTGCCTCTGAGGATAAGGCAAACACATTGTCTCTTTCTGCTTCCTCTTTTACTGGTTTTAACAAGGCTTCATCTTTCTCTGAAGCCACTCCGGTCAGTTCTACTCCTACAAAATCTTCTTTTGGTCAATCTCCTGCGTTTGGCCAGTCTTCTCCGTTTGGCCAATCTGCAAATACATCTACTGAAACTAGCTCAGCCTTTGGTAAATCTGGTTTTGCCAAGTTTGTGCCTGCCTCTAAAGAACCATCTTCTCAATCTGCCTTTGGTCAATCATCATTTGGAAAATCAGCTTTTGGCCAGTCTGGCTTTGGACAAAGCGCTTTCTCACCAAAGTCGGACACCAGCGCACCCATGGCATCCAGCAATACTCCGCAGTCAGCTTTTGGTTCCTTCTCTTCTCCAGGAACTGGTTTTGCATCTCAGAAACCAACCACTTCTTCGCCCTTTGCTGCTGCTAGTACAACTTCTTCTCCTTTTGCTGCTGCTGCTGCTAGTACAACTTCTTCTCCTTTTGCTGCTGCTGCCAGTACTACCTCATCGCCATTCGCTGCTGCCAGCGGTGCTACTAGTTCTCCTTTTGCTACCGCCACCACCGGAAAATCTTCAGACTCTCCCTTTGGCTCAGCTGGAACTTCCTCTCCTTTTGGCACTGGTTCGCCGACCACTGGTACCGCCTCTTCTATTTTCAATACCGGTTCTAACAAATCACCATTTGGCACAAAAGCCTCATCGGCTTTTGGATCAAGCGGTACGACTGGTTCTGTATTTGGTAGTAACAACGACAATACAGGCTCTGTTTTTGGTGCCAATAAGAATAAAACAAATGCTTTCTCTACTGGGTCAAATGCAGGTACATCTTTATTGGCCAATAAGTCTAGTGCCTCGGCGTCTTTTAGGACTCCACTAGCTAATGATGACGATAAGGACGATAGTAATGATGAAGATGAGGCATGGGTCAGTGATGAAGAATTTGGAGATAACAAAAAGAAGAGCTTTGGAAAGCCAACTTCCAGCTTTTCTGGTTTCAAATCAAATGATACTAAGCAGGTGTTAGATCAAAACAAACCACTCTCACTTTTTTCGAACGATCAACTTAATTCTAACCCTTTTGGTTCTTCAACTGGCGGTTTCCCTTCTATGAGCAGTTTATCTGTTAAAGGTAGTAGCAAAGGTATTTTCGGCTCCGTGGATGATAAGAAAACTGAAAACAAGTTTCCCAAGTCTATTGCTGAGTCTGCTCCTCTTCCTCCTGATCCTGTTAGTGTTGCCGAGTCAGCACCTTTTCCCCCTGATCCTACCAAATCAGTGGCTGAATCTGCTCCTCTACCGCCCGATCCAGTCAAGCCTGTAGCTGAATCTGCTCCTCTACCACCTGATCCAGTCAATTCTGTAGCTGAATCTGCTCCTCTTCCCCCTGATCCTACTTCCCCTAAAAAAGAACCTAAGACTAAGAATTTGGACTTTTCGTCCACATCGTCTAGTTCCAGTAGTGGTGTTTTGGTTTCTGGCAGTCATTCTCCAGATTCTGACGCTGTTGACCCTAACAAAGGCTCCAAAGACTCCAAGGATGGCTTGTCCTCAACTGATGCAACCTCCAAGAAGCCTATTACTCCTGGATTTACCTCCATACATGACACCTCTTCAAAGATTCCCAAGAGCACTGGGTTTTCTTCAATGCATGACTCTGGCGCGGCTAAGCCCGATAACAATTTAGAAGATCGGGAAGTTAAAGCTACTAATGGGTTTGAAGCCCTTGAAGATTCTGAGGATGAATATGAAAACCAGGATTCATTAGAAGAAATTAAGATCTCTGAACCAACAAATGTTTTTGAGCCTTCAGAAGAAACTGAAAGGTCTGAAGCTGAATCCGAAGAAAATACTGCTTCTTTTGACAATGTGATCGATGATATTAGTGATCCCTACGTCAAAGCATATCTTAAAAAGAAGCTTGATAAGGACTTATCTGAGGAAGATGTTCAAGTTCTGAAAGAGCATGATGTACCTCCCAGTGAATATTCAGAGTTTTCGGCTCAGTTCCCTGAACCTCAAACATACACAGTAGAAGATCACTTTTATGAACCAGTGAAAATCGAGGATCCTGATTTTAACCACGAGCTGGAGTCTTACAAACAGTATACTGTTCCGAAATATTATGCATTTGATCCTAGTCTCATCCCTGCTGCTGGTGACAGTTATGAGTCTGAGGCCATCAATCTTTTCCAGGAAATTAATGGGCAATATGAAATTCTTGCTATTAATAGCAAAGCCATTTCTCGTGTCATTGAACTCAATAAACCCGGTGTTGATGAAGATGGTGTGCAGGTAGAGAGAGAAGCCCACACAGAAGATGACTTGAATCGTTTCAATGAATGGAAGATTTCAGAGGCTGGTGAAATTAAGGCACTTTGGGAGCCTGTTCAGACTGAAGTGGATGAGCTGAAAAAGTCTCTTGATGTCAAGATTGATGACAGCATTGAGGAATCTCTAATTAAAATGAACAGTGACTTGGCGGAGATTAAGAATGCTATTCAGTACCACGAAACTTTTCTTACTGACGAGCATATTAGTCTAGGCGGCCTCCCGCCGCAGGCTGCGTTGGCACAAAAGGAGCTTCGTACCAACCTGAAAAAAGTTAAGGATGAGCTTTCTGTTGCAGAACAAAAAGTGGCATCTGTCAAGTCAGCGTCCAATGGTGGAAGTGTTACAATCAATTCGCTACAGAATTTCATTCAGAAGCTATCCCTTAGTATTGTAAGACAGCATGATGTCGTTGAAGATATCACTGAGCGCCTGCGCTACTTTCAGGTTCATGGTGGACCCAACCGCAGTTTGCTCATGGATGCTGATAGCAAGTCATTGCTGATGGCCGATGAGAGTGACAACACTATTACATTTTTTGAAGGCAACGATACCTCGGTCCTAACAAGACGGAAAGCTGTATTAGACTCAGAAAGGGTTGATATTGTGGAATACAAGCGTCGCCAGCTTGCGCGGAAGAAGCTGAGCCAAGCCCTCAAAGCTCGCGACTTGCAAACCCTGGTTAATACAAAAACCACATTGAGGGGGTCGAGAAAGTAGTTTGGAGATGTTTGTATTTAATTAAATAAATATTCGTATACAATTATACTATCTTTGTTGAAATGCTATTAAATATATGAGATCCGGTCGGAAAATCAAGACGAAGCAGGCATGCCAAACGGTCTAAGTCTAATCAAGTGCGGATTTTTCGGAGCCTCAAGAAAGATATTGTACGATACAAGTAGTCTTACCGCTGGATCATTGACGGATTTGATTCTCACAAACCTCAGCGATTTGCCTGGATTACCATCATCTTTGCCCTCTTCTCCATCTTCACTATGCTTATCCTCGTTCGCACCACTAGCATGAATACTTTCACGAATAGACTCGTTTAAAAGAGTCTGTAACAAAGTCTTGACTCTGTGTTTAAATAACTCCTTTTCAGTATAGCCAATTGGTGCCGAAGCACCAGCAAGGGGAGTAACCTCCATTACACTCGAAGTTGTGGCTGAATCAAGCGGGGGATTGGCCTTAACTGCAGGTGTTTCCAGTCCAATGGGGCCATTAGGTTGTAAGCGAGTGCCATAAATATTGTTTTCGGACTTTGGTTTCTTGGCCGGATCACCTGCTGTTGCTGCTGCTGCTGTGGTTGACCCAGGCATCATGCAATTGTCAACCACATAGTCTAATTGGGCCATGAGCCACACGGTCTGTGCTTCGGCGCGCTTGCGCTGAGTCGCGACCGCGGACCGCAATTCCTTCATCACAGGAGCCTGGTCTCCATAATGCTTTTCCTGTCTCCTTTTCATAGCATTAACAAACTTTTGTGCCACATCCCCAATGCTCCGGAGCTCAGCTTGGAGCGCGCGCGCAAATTCGGCGTCGCTGGTGCGCTGCGCTGCCTGCGTCGTAAGCTTGATGGCAAGTTTTCTTAAGCTATCCACCTGCATCGTGAGTTGTCGCACAAGCAACACCAGCTGAAGCGGCGGCTCGGCCAGCTCTTGTAATCGCAACGCGTCATGCTCGCCCTTAAGTGAGGTCGTGAGTGCAGCGACACGCGCGCGCAGATGCAAAATGTCGCTGCTATAGTACCTGACGCCAGGCGCCGGTGTTATCCCCTTGGCAGATACTAACAAAGTGATTTTTGGCACCGACGGTTTTTTAACTGCATCTGATCCTGATGGCTCCAAAGTTGATGCTGGTTCCGTGCTCTTAACAGACCCGTTCGTAATTGATGGTGTACTCGATTTTGTCTTCATCATTAAATCTACTTGCTTCGGAAGCACCTGCTCCGTCAATGTTTCAAGGTCTTTGGTTCGATGACTTATTTGGTGCTTCAAGTTAAGCTTCTGAACTAGTACCTCCCTCTTCTTCCGCAACAGCGAGATGGTTTTGCTCAGCTGCTGGCGGTAAACGCGGTCCCCTGCCGGGTCCTTCATAGCACCGGAGCTCAGTGCCAGCGTCGCCGCATGAGCCGAGTCGCCAATTGCCTTGTAGGCGAGCAGCTTATGTTTCAAATCGGTTTCAGTTTTGGCTTTGATTGTGGAGTCCATTGCCCTCTGCTACAACATGATGAAAGAACTTGGCGAAATAGTTGTTGTTCCTTTGCTCGCAAGATCTTGTTACAACAACAATGGCTTTGAATTGTTCACTGTAATCATAGTCTAAACTAATATCCCCTAACCCTTGAGGTTGTTGGCATTGATCCGAGACTTGTCTAAAATGCATAGGAAGCAATGCTTTTCACCTTGAAATTGAGTATGAGCAGCGTAGAGGTTTATTTTGTTTATTGTCACTTCTGCTTGTACTTTGTTTCAATATTTTTAAAGTCATTTGATAGGTTTCTATTGTTTTTGTGAAAGTTTTAGCTGCTGGTTCTTAAGAGCCATATACTACCACATGCCTAAGGACAAAACTACATCGTCGTGAAACAAACAGTAACCTTTGAAAAGATCAAAATTTTACTCTAATTGAAATTGAATCTAAATCAAGTATTGTTTTTTAACGTAAATTTGTTTGTAATGAGTGTTTGCTATCATGGGTAATGATATTTGAGATCTTATGGATCATTGTCAAGATTAATTACCATTTGATTTTTCTTGGCTGCCGCTTAAAATGGTACCTGAATATTTGGTACAGTTAGTATAGCAGTCTTGAAAGCTGCCAATTGAAGCACCAGAAACTAAGCAATTAACTCTATGCCATTGTAGCAACGAACCAAATCTACAAGTCTAAAAAGACCCAGTTTTAGAACTTTTTTCAGCTCTTTTTTTTTTCTTTGCAATACAGCAGCCAGGCTGTGAGAAATTCTTTCATTGAGATTATATTAGTATATTGTCTAAGTTTACAGCTTCGCAAGGGCCTCGACAGCATTGACTCTTGCACTTTCGCTTGACACATTCTTGCCAGCGAGATACTGCAACATAAGAATCTTTGACAGGTTCTTATCCTTAACGACACCAAGATCCAAGATCTCGGCGTCCTTTTCATTTTTACCCTTGTAATAAGTCATGGAAAGTTCTCCGTTTCTGAGGCGCGTCATGTGCAAAATGGTGAACTTGGGGGCCTTGAGCTTACGTGAAAAGGCAACCTTGAGGTCATTGACACCGGCACCAAGGCTCTCGCTAACAGCCTCATTTTCAACCCGGGAAAGCTGCTTAAACAGAGGATGCGCTAAGATTTGTCGCACAAAGCCATCGCGCAGGTGGCCGAAGTCAGTGTTGCGCACGGGAACAATGCGGATATCAAGACTAATGCCGTGGTCCAGCAAATGCGAGATGATTTTGGTGCTTTGGTCGTGATCAAGTAGCGCTGATTCGAGGCTGCCCTCGTGTTTGGGGTCGAGTTCCTTGGCGTCGGCTAGCACCTCGTGCGCAAGCTGGCGGTCCTGCTCCGCAATGTAAATTCCCAACGCATAGACATGGAATGACAGAAATGAAACAGTACGCACACCTACTCCCAGCAACTGGAACTTGTCCTGCGGCAGATCAAGCTGCGCAGGGAAGGGCGGGCACGTGGTCTCAGGCTGCACCAGGCGCACGCCCTCGTCGTTCGTGGTGACAACGGTTTTGGCCAATGCAGTTTTTGACGAAGATACCGAGCAGTCGGCCTGGATTGCGCCGCCCTGCGCCGCATGGTAGTAGTACGCAGCCGATGAGCCCACCAGCGCGGTGGCGCCCGCCAGCAGGTAGCTGGCGCGGGCTGTATTTGAGGTACGTGCGGCCGACGCAAATGAACGGCGCGTGGCACCTTTAACTGCAGCTAATCTGAAGAGTTGAATAGTGTTCCGCTGAAACATTGTAAATGGTCTGGGTGTTTTTTGAAATGTTTTAGGATGATAACGTCTGATGACAATCTACCCTCAGGAGAGAACTTTAGTATTTATAGCAAAAAAAAAAAAAAAAAACTTTCAAGATGTGCTTAAAGTGGTATTATGCAATAATTTCCATTGGTTAAAAACCAGACCTCCACAAAAAAAGTCATCACGAACAGGCAATTATTAATTGCTCTTCCATTCCAAGTCCTGATTTTAAGAGATTTCTGACTTCCACCCATCATAAAATTAGGAGATCAATAAAAGAGCCAAAAAAAAAAAACAATTTTGTTAATGATAATGAAAATCAAAAGCCAGAGGCATACATGATAGAATGAAAACATATATACATAAATGAAAATAAACGATTGCAACCGAGTCTTTAAACCCTCAAACTGACTTTTTCGATCTGGTAGTAATGCCCTCTTCCTCCTTAATCTGACTAGTGCGGGTCTTTTTCAATTTCTTCAATGGGGGTTCAACCATTGGAAGCGTGCTGATCGTCTCTGTGGCATGCTCGAGCTTGTCCTCTTCAAAGTCGAGAATCTCAGGACTACCAGTTGCAGGCGTGTCGGCCACGCTCGTGTCCTCAGAAGTTGCCAATCGCTTGGGTCCAGACTTTCGCTTCATTGCATTTGGACCCTCAATCTCACGGGTGACAGCCAACAACAGCGTGGCGCATCGTCGAGACAGTTCCACAGGAGTTCTGGAAAGGAAAAACCAGTCAAATCTAAACAGCGGAGACTTTTTAATATCCTTAATCACTTTCTCCCAAAGGTTATCACTGTCGAGTCCGTACTTGTCTGCCATGAGCAGAATGAAACGGTCCTCGTCGGTAGAATAGATTTTTTTAGAGTTGTTGGCGGGATATGTGATGACCATTTCGCTCTGGGGCACCTTGTAGCTTTCAATTTTTTGGCGCAGAAGCTTCTGTTGATGCTGCAACTTGCGCATTCTTTCTTCGCCCGCCTCAATTTGTGCAATGTATCGCTCATGGCCTTCAACTTCTTTGTATCGCTGCCAGAAGACATTTGAGTAGCGCTCAATATCTTCCGCAGTTTTATCGTTAAACTCCTTGGCAATCGCAGCATAGTTGTGCCGTCCATATCTGGCGCACTGATGAATGAAATTAGTAAAGTCACGTTTGCTCCAGTGGCTAAAGCCGTTCTTGATTATCTCCTTCTTTTCCTCAATTTCCTCCTCTGTGAGAGGTTCGGCCTTCTCTATCTTTTGATTTTCTTTTTTCCGCTTTGATTCTTTGGTTTCACCCTCAGCCAGGTCGGTAATGTCAGCCGAAGAAAATTTGAAACCAATGACCTTTCTATAATTTGCAAGCTCTTTCTCCTGCAGCTCCCTGAGTCGATCCGGCAGAAACTGAAATTCCTGAATGGCGATCTGTTTTGGAGCCCGCTGGATCCGGGGCGCAGCATTGACCTTTGATGCTTGTAAAATATCCTTGTAATAGTTGTCGATGGAATAAGTCTGCTCTTTGCGCTCACGCTTGGTAGGATTGATCCAAGTCATGCCGCTTCCAAGTTTGTTTTTCTTAGTAAAATCCTCACCGTTCCACTCGTAGGCAGAGCCTTCCGAAGAAAACTTTTGTAAATCGTCGAGACCTAGCTTGGAATATTTGGCGCTTAGTTCGGCAGTGCGCTCCTCACCCTTTTTCAGAATACTGTCAATATCATCATCGAGCAGAGTACCACCAGTTGATGTATTGAAAATGTTTTCTGCACCATGTTGAATCATCCGTACTAGTTCATCTTTGTTGTTGGCATTCTTGTTAATGTTTTGCGTAGCTCTACCTTGTTGAATGACAAGCTGATCCAGTCGCAGCTTTTGTGCCGCTCTTTCCAAAACTTTCTCCTCAACAGCGTTCTCAGTGACAAATCTAAAAACATAGACTTGCTTCGTCTGGCCAATACGATGCGCACGATCCATAGCCTGCAGATCAGCCTGAGGATTCCAGTCACTATCATAGAGAATAACAATGTCAGCAGTGGTCAAATTGATACCAAGACCACCGGCTCTTGTCGTAAGAAGAAATACAAATTTGTCAGAGCCAGGGCGATTGAAATCGTCAATTGCTGAAATGCGCTCCTCGTGGTCGGTAGAGCCATCAATTCTGCAACAGTTGTATTTCCTGAACATACAGTAGTCCTCTAAAATATCCAGCATTCTACTCATCTGTGAAAAAATCAAAACTCTTGACCCCTGAGATTGAAGTCGTTTTAAAAGCTTGTCAAGAATAACCATTTTACCACAATTGTAGACCAGATGTTCGTCAGTAGTATAGGGCGGACCCGGCTCGGCACCCTCGAAAAGATACGGGTGATTGCAGCATTTTCTCAACTGCATGACAATGTTGAGCAATCGGGTCTTGCCTTCTCGCTTACCGACCGCTCCATTTACTGCGTCGATATCTTTCTCTAGTAGCTTCTGGTACCACTTGACTTGCATCTCTGACATGCCAATGTACAAATTGATTTCCTTTTTAGGCAGAAGAGACTTTTCAACGTCGGCCTTGACACGACGTAGCAAGAAGGGGCGCAAAACCTTATGGAGCTGTTGGACTACAGTGTCCTGGTCATCCTCGCTGCCTCCCTCAAACCACTGATCAAAGGCTTCCGAATCGGCAAAAACGTCCGGCAAGATAAAGTTTAATAGCGCCCAAAGTTCGTGCAAATTATTTTGGAGCGGAGTACCAGTGATTAAAAGTCTATTGCGTGAGTGGAAAAGTCTAATGATCTGCGACAGTGTCGAGTCCTCGTTTTTGATTCTATGGGCCTCATCGACGATGATGTACTGCCATGCGATTTTCCGCAGCTGAGCTTTCTCGCGAATAACCATTTCGTAGGAAGTGATGCAAACATCAAAATTAAAACTGAAAAGGCGATCGTTGATAGTTTTTGTTCTAGTTTCCTTGTCGCCTTGAAGAACAAATACATCAACCTCAGGAGTCCACTTGTTGAACTCTCGACACCAATTGTCCAAAGTCGACTTGGGGACAATGACAATGTGAGGACCATTGATGCCCTTAACGTACCGAAGATAGCCAAGAAACGATATGGTTTGTAACGTCTTGCCCAGGCCCATTTCATCGGCAAGAATACCTGAAATGCTGTTTTCGTGGAGGGAAACGAGCCAGTTAAGACCTTGAACCTGATACTCTCTGAGAGTTCCATTGATATATTTTGGAGATTCGGTGAAAACGGTAGCCTCAGATTCTTCGGTCTCCTCATCGTTGAGCAGCTCTTCATCTTCTTCCTTTTCAGTTTTTCTTCGTCGTGTAGTACGTTTAGATGCCTTATTTTGCCGCGCTGCTTCTCTAGATTTACGGTCAATTTCCTTGAGGATTTTGGCGACAACAGGGTCGTTCTTTGCCCGAATGTCAATAAAGTGACGAAAAAGATCGGTGAGGCCAAGCAAATACTTGAAACGATTCATCATGTCTTCACGCTATAAGAAGGGGAATATTGTTAGTAAATGGGAGATAGAGTTAAACGAGATGACTATAATGGATTACCCACCTTGATTGGGTTTTTCTGGCGAAAATCATCGACAAGATATCGCTGAGCGCGAGCTTTAGTTTCGGCTTCGGAGAGAGGCGGTGGTAACGGCGGCGATGGACGTTTACTACTGCTGGCGGAGACAGTTTGTGTAGATTCGTTGCTCGGTTTATCATCGTTGCTTGGAGAAGGTTCAGACTGAGAGTTGCTGTGGTCTGTGGAGGAGGCAGGCTCATCATCAATGTGATTCTGTTGTAAAAGATTAAGTTAGTACTATGAGAGATGAGGGCAAGAAAGTAGAGAAGGGTATATAAACATAGTACATACTTCTGAGTCTGTCGCGAGGGATGGCATGGCTGTTGTTGGCGTTTAATATAATTGCTGATTGTGAGAAATTAAATATAAGGAAGAAAAAAAAAGGTGAAACAGGAAGGGAAAAAAAATAAAAAATAAAAAATAAAAAATAAAATGCCCGATGATTGATGAAGGTTAGTATGTGGTGGATGGTACTAAATAAATAGAATAGTAGTTAAGGTAGGGATGGGCAACAGGAGGAAGAAACGAAAGGAAATGAAAATAAAAAAGTTCAAGTAGTGAAATAAAAAAGAAGAAGAAGAAACTTGGAAAATAAAAAATAATATATAAATAAAATAATAAAAAAAATAATGATAATAATAATTATATCAGAAATTCTTTTTGGTATTCAAACTTGTTTTTTCTGTTTCTTTTTTGGTTTGGACTTTGGTCGAGTGAAATTTTCTAATAAGAAAAAAAATATTAAAATAAAAAAATTAAAAAAATTAAAAAAATTAAAAAAAATTAAAAAAAAATTAAAAATTCAATCGAAAATTAAAAAAAAAAAAAAATTGAAAAAAACTAATCAAGAAATTGCAAACACAACTTCAAGGTGTATCGATATCAATATCTATAAGTTATGTTGTTTTCTTCATGTTCTTATTTTCAGTATCTACATATTAACTTCATTGTCTATCGCGAACCGTGTTTATTTTTGTGCCCAAGATCCACGCCTTTTACTGTTAATCTGTTTCTGTGCAGAGCCGAACGCGTGTGGAGATTCGTGAAATACACAAGTCTCATAAACTAAGTCATAACATTCAAGTCATATGACACAGTACATAAACCTTTGAGCAGGGCTAGGGCTTTTCAATCCTCTCATGCTTTGGTTGATTTGTTACTATCGCACACACATCCACCATCGCTACCTATATCTAACGTCTCTGGAACAATTCTACCAGCAATTAATTTATTCTGTCAAACTTGTCTGTGTTGCAGATCTTATTCCGTTTAACTAGAAATGTCTAAAGGGTCTCTTGTCAACGTTTTGTTTTTTCTGAGTACCGTGATCATCATTCACTCGGCCTACTCGGCCTACGAGTTTTCATACTTTGTCAAGCACTTTACCTTGTCAACAACGCTCAATTCTACTCTGCCGCTAGATGTAAGTGATAGATTGGCATTGATATTTTTTGAATATGACACTAACTAAACCATTGCTTTTCCAGATCAAAATTGAACTAGGACTCGGAGTGTTGTTTGCAACTTTAGCTGCCGTCTACAAACAAGCAGATACCCTCAAGCCAATCAAACTGTCTGAGGCCATTATCGACGTTGAAGTCAAGGGTGAAAGGTAAGTGTGCTCATCTAGTTGTTGTTGAGATTGTTCTATTTTTTTCTTTCTTTGATAAATATTCTAACTTCTATTACTTTTTTAGTCCCTTTTTGTCACTGGAAAGAAGATCTATATTCAGCAACATTTTGGAGAAGAGAAAGGAGTACAACGCATGGATGGAAAAGGAATCCAGCTCATAGTAATGACCCAAATATAAATTTAATGATTATGATACAGTTTCTTATTCTGTGAAATTTGATATTTTTTTTTCTTTCTTCTGTTCACTAGAAGATAGACTGGACTTGTTTTGTTACTCTGCCATTGACCACCATCCAGAGCTCTTATAACAGCGTTCTCTTCTCTAAGCGAATATGTGCTCCTTTCACGGGAAAACACATGCGGACTTTAGTCTCAAGTATTTACTCCCATCATGCCTGTAACGTTGTCGTGATTGATTACTCATCATTTGTAATTGGATTTTACATTAAAAAACAGATATTAGTCAGCCTACAAAATTTTTAGTCCCAACCTTTGATATTTCACCATTTGAACTCTGGTTGTGATTCAGGTTTACTCTCTCCCAGTCTTTACACACCCCACATACACAAGTCCGCCACCATGTCGCTCACAAAAAGACCCATGGACAGCTCCAAATTCACCATCTCCCACAAGGTGTATGTTAGATCTGCCAAGTCGGGTAACGCCACTAAGCTTTACATTGAGCAGTATCTACGGACAGATATTCCATGCTCCTCTAAATTGTGCACCGTCTGTCCTCTCAGCGCGGAACCCAACGCCGATGGCACGATTAAACCTCCTGTTCTCGCGGTTGATCCTACTTCTACCACTAAAAGAGGACCTCATTATGTGGTAATTGACACCAATATTGCTCTCAAAGCCATTGATGTTCTTGAACTTAAATCGGCATTTTACGACATCATCATTCCCCAGGTGGTTCTACAAGAAGTCAGAAACCGCTCGCTTCCTATTTACACTCGTCTTAGAGCCATTGCTAGAGATGCTGATGAGAAACGATTTTATGTCTTCCACAACGAGTTCCGCAAGGAGACACACACGTTACGACAAAAAAATGAATCCATCAACGACAGAAACGACAGAGCTATCAGAAACATGTGCCTGTGGTACCAGAAGCATCTGAAGGAATCCTGCGCCACTTCTAGTCACCCCGTTCCTGGCATTGTACTACTTTCTAACGACCGTGCCAACCGAGAGCTTGCAACAAAGGAAGGCATTACCTGTTTGTCTTTGAGAGACTACATTAAAGAATTCAAAAACGCTGACGATATTCTCGACATGATTCCTGCTGAGGATACACAGGAAGTCAACCACGAAATCTCTTATCCTAGCTACTATCCTCAATCTCGTCTTTTGGGTGGTATAAAGAACGGTACTCTGTACAGAGGTAACCTTTCCATCAACCAATACAACTTTTTGGAAGGCTCGGTTTCAACGCAAGCATACCCCAGACCCATTCTTATTCTAGGTAGAGAAAATCTTAACCGTGGTTTCCACGGTGACTCGGTGATTGTCGAGCTGCTTCCTCAAAGTCAATGGAAGCACCCTGCCTCGGAGGCTGTTGAAGAAGAGCAGATTGATAAGATGGATGGTGCTGATAACGAAGAACAAGAAGTTATTTCTGATGCTGAGAGAAAGATTTTGGCTCAAGAAGCTTTGCGTGCCCAGAACTCTGCTCTTGAGCAAAGAATTCAGCCTACTGCTCGAATTGTTGGTATTGTGAAAAGAAGTTGGAGATTTTATGTTGGTCATATTTCAGCAAAGTCGCTTCCCCAGTCTGAGTCCAATGCTCCTCGCAACGTCTTTGTCTCTCCTCTTGATAAGTGTATTCCTAGAATCAGAATTAGAACTAGAAAAGCACGTGAGCTTGTTGGTAAGAGAATTGTTGTTGCTGTCGACGACTGGCCTGCCACCTCCAAGTATCCCGAAGGTCATTTTATTAGAAGCTTGGGTGAGATTGAATCTAAAGAGGCTGAGACTGAGGCTCTTTTGTTAGAACACGATATCGATTATAGACCTTTCCCCAAGTCTGTTTTGAACTGTCTCCCAGCTGAGGGTCATAACTGGAAGGTCCCCGAGAACCTCAACAGTGGCGACGCTAAGCTGAAGAAGAGAAGGGATCTGAGAGATTTGCTTGTATGCAGTATCGATCCTCCCAAGTGTCAAGATATTGATGATGCCTTGCACGCTTACCCTCTACCTAATGGTAACTACCATGTCGGTGTTCACATTGCTGATGTTACTCACTTTGTTAAGCCCAATACTCCCCTCGACGACGAGGGTGCCTCAAGAGGTACCTCCACTTACCTTGTTGACAAGCGCATTGATATGTTACCCATGCTTCTTGGTACCGATCTTTGTTCCTTAAAGCCTTATGTTGACAGATTTGCGTTTTCTGTGATTTGGGAGATGACGCCAGATGCCAAGATTGTTAACGTTGATTTTACCAAATCTATCATTAGATCTCGCCATGCTTTTGAGTATAGTGAAGCTCAGGCTAGAATTGATGATGCTTCTAATATTGACGACCTGACTAAAGGAATGAGAATTCTTTTGGATCTGTCAAAGAAGCTGAAGGCTGGCAGAATCAGCAATGGTGCTTTAAATCTTGCTTCTCCTGAAGTCAAGGTCCACGCTGATAGTGAGACTTCTGATCCTAAGGAAGTTGAGATCAAGCAGCTGCTGGATACCAACTCTCTTGTCGAAGAGTTCATGTTGTTAGCCAACATTAGTGTTGCAAGACAGATTTACGAGGCGTTCCCACAGACTGCTATGCTCCGTAGACACGCTGCCCCTCCCGCTACCAATTTTGACATTCTTAATGAGCAGCTCCGCATCAAGAAGAACTTACACATTGACCTCACTAGCTCCAAAGCGCTAGCCGATTCGCTTGATAGATGTGTCGACCCCGAGGAACCCTTTTTCAACACCCTTGTCCGTATCATGGCAACACGCTGCATGATGGCTGCTGAGTATTTTTCAGCTGGTAGTTTCTCCGAGCCCGAATTCCGCCATTATGGTCTTGCTTCCGATATTTATACTCATTTCACCTCGCCTATTAGACGTTACGCTGATGTTGTTGCGCATCGCCAGTTGGCAGCTTCAATTGATTACGAGCCGCTTGATCAGAGTCACCGTGAGAAGGAGCACATGGAGAAGATCTGCCGCAATATCAACAAACGTCACCGCAATGCGCAATTTGCTGGTCGTGCTTCTATTGAGTACTACGTCGGCCAGGTGCTCAAGAATGAGAAGGAGGGCACTACCCACGAGGGTTTCATTGTCAAGGTCTTTTCTAACGGTGTTGTCATTCTTGTGCCCAAGTTTGGTGTGGAAAGTTTGATTCATCTACGCGACCTTGGCGACGAGGAAACGGCGGTCTTTGACGAAGAGAACTTCTCACTCAAGGTCAAGACCGAGGCGGGCACAACGCGTCTGTTGAGTATCTTTGACAAAATTAATGTCAGCATTAGTAGTATTAAGGATGAATCATCGGGTATGCGCAAGGTCCGTATGTCGCTTGCCAACTAGTATTGTGGGTTGTATTTATCTGTTTCATAGTTTTTTATCTTTTATAATCTATTTCTCTCTGGTTTGTTTGTTTGTTTTATCAATTATGTCTAATTGTAGATTTGTGGCAATTTACAGTCATGGTAGACAAATTTTCACTGTCTCTTGCCATAAATACCTGTAACATTTCAAGTAGCAAAAAAAGAAAGGATTGCAGGTAAATTTTATATAACAATGATCTTTTCGAAAGAATAAAAAAGGATTTGTTTCTTGGTTGTTTCATCTCCTTTTTATACGCGAAAGAGGTTGAAATCCATTTCTACTGTGAAACTGTGCACATGTGCTAAGTACTAAACTAGAAAGAAAAAAAAAAAGATTCTGCTTGGACTCGGAACAATAATATATATCTGTTTATTGTTCTAATGTCTGAAAGTCCCAGTATAATAGAGGACTCTTAGTTATGGACTCCGTTTTATTCAGAGGCCGATCAATGTGGTCGACCCAAGAGATATTCGAGGTCTCGACACTCAATGGCGTCAAAGCCTTTATAGACACAGGCAGCATGTCAAAAAAAAGCCCTCCAATACCGCCACCGCAGCCCGATGTTTCAGTAGTAAAACAAGCTGGTAAAGCCCTGGCAGGCCATGCTGTTGAGCTACTCATCAGTTGATTATTTGTAATAGTGAGTCGAAAAACTAGGCTATCGCTTCAAGGCCCTTCTTGCTACCCAGGAGCGCGCTGAGATCAAGCATTTGAGAAGCCTGCTCTCAGATGACTACGCCCAGAGTCATAGAGGAAGCGATACTTTAATGCGTGGACCACCCCCTTTAGTATGGCCGCATTTATAACTATGGAAAAAAAATTTTTTTTTTTCTGAAGGACCGTGGCCAGTTCTCATCATTCCACTACATAAGTAACGGTTCCGTTTTGCGATAATAATTTTTTGTAAAACGGACTATGATTTCCAGGGTCCCCATATAGTTCAGGGCTGGTGTACTTGCTGTAGACTCCTTCCCCTTTCCCTTTTTTTTTTTTTTTTTTGGGGGGGAGGGGGGAGGGGGGAGGTTTTTTCCTTCTGTCTCAGATGGCTTTCTTGGTAGTTCCCTCTCTATATGACGGGCCTGATGAAATAATATTCCTAACTGCTCGCCTTTTCCTGTCGGTTGCTGCTGCTTGACTTTTCTCATAGCCGGATCGCTCGGATCAGCACTGTCTAAGTGCCCTGAGAAAACACAAAATCAATAAATAATAAACAATCTTCTCTATAGACAATCAGTTTCTTGTCCGTACATTGAATAATTGCAAACAAAGTTATAAAACAAAATGAAATACAAAGATATAGATTTCAAAAGCACTTGTCTCTGAGACTGACAAGGTAGCGGTATCAGCGCGTATGACAAGTTATTTATGTTTACTTCTCATCAAGTAGCTTTGGCTATTAAAAAAAAATCTTTATTATACACGTTACATATAGTATGATTCGGCTTTTTATCTCTAGTGCTTGGCAACAACACCCGAAGCGTCCGCAATCTTGAGAATATGCTTCTTGTAGTCGTAGATGGTACCAGGGAACTGCTTAACGTGGCCATTTTCTGAGACCCAGATCTGGTTCGCGACTCTATCAATAATAGAAACATCGTGCGAAACCATCAAAATACCACCCTTAAAGTTCTTGAGGGCCTCAGCCAGGGCATCCAAACCGGCAATATCCAAGTGATTAGAAGGCTCATCAAGAATCAAAATATGGGGGTTGGAAAGGGAAAGGCACGCAAATGCGACACGCGACTTTTGACCACCGGACAAGAGCTCCATCTTTTGAAGACCAAGGGTACCGGTAATACCAAACGAACCAAGATGTCGGCGGTACTCCTCATCAGACTTACCGGGGTAGGTCTTGGCCATCCATGCAACTGCGGACAAATTGAGATCCATAGCGTCAACGTGATGCTGCGCAAAGTAACCAATACGCAGACGCGGGTTACGCGAGACTTGACCACTTGTAGGTCGGTTCTCCTCTGTCAACAGCTTAAGCAAAGTAGTCTTACCACAACCGTTACCACCAACCAAAGCAATACGCGAGTTCATGCCAATATCAAGGTCAACATCCTTCATAATCAGCTTATCAGGATTGTAACCAAAGGAGGCATCCTTTAATTGAATAATAGGAGGGGAAAGCTTCTCGGGCTCGGGAAAACTGAAAGAGATCGCCTTGTCCTCCTCTGGTGGCTCCAAAATCGGTAGCTTTTCAAGTTTCTTGATACGAGACTGGGCTTCTGACGATTTGGCAGCATTGTATCTGAACTTGTCAATAAATGTCTGCAGATGCTTTCTGTATTCCATCTGGTTTTCGTACTCGCGTTGAGCGTTCTTTCTTCTTTCCTCCTTGGTAGCGTAGAAGGAATCAAAGTTAGCACCTCTGTAGTAGTCGAGACGTTCGGAGTGCTGGTAGATAATATCAGTGGCGACTTCATTAAGAAATGCACGGTCATGGGAGACAACTAAAACAGTAGAGGGGTAGGATTGCAGGTAGTTTGAAAGATAGGTAATGGACGGAACATCCAACATATTAGAAGGCTCATCGAGTAAAAGCAAGTCAGGCTTACAGAACAGAGCGCGCGCAAGAGACAGACGCATTCTCCAACCACCGGAGAAGGAGTTGGTGGGCTGTTGTTGGGCTTCCTTGGAGAAACCAAGACCATAAAGAATAGAAGCAGCTCTACCTTCAGCCTTGTCGGATTCAATCTCAGACAGTTTATTGAAGACATCAGCCAAGCTGGCATCAAGCTCAGATCTTTCATCGTCAATCTCTCTGGCCTCGATCGAGTCTTCAGATGCACCAGAAGCAGTGAGTTCCTTGTGTTTCTCATCAAGCTCATTCATGCGGCTTTGAATACGATCCTGTTCTTGCAACAAATGCTTTCTCCAAACGTCGGCATCCAAAACACTCTGCAAAGCCAGGGTCTCATCACCACGAAGTTCTTGCTCAACGTGCAAAATGGTGATATGCTTGGGCACAGGAAGCTCACGGCGAGAAAGCGCTCTAAGCAAAGTCGATTTACCAATACCGTTCTGACCAATAAGACCGTATCTGTGACCGTAAGAAAGCGTCAACGTGGTGTTGGAAAGCACGCGCTGGCCAGCACCAACGTACAAATCAAAGTTCTCAATCTTGATATCTTTTGATTTACCAGCAGATGCACCAGAAAGATCCAAGGGGTTGACAGTGAGGAAGAACGAATCGTAGTCTTCCTTGACGTTATCCTTGAGCAGCTTCGAGGCCTCGTACTCGACTGTCTTCATCTCACGCTTGGCCAACTTGGCGGCAATCTTCTTCTCTGCCTTTTCAAGCTTCTTCTTGTCAACACGCGATTCAACCTTACGACCGGAAAGCAGCTCAAGATCAGTGGAGTCGCCGCCACCACTGTAAGAGTTAAGGTTGGCATTGTGTCTCTGCGCATTTCTAAGAGTAGTTTGATCAATTTTTCTTTGGGACATGTCGACATTGCCCTTGCTCTGCGAGATAGTCGTCTTATAAAGCTCATTCAGCTGTGTTTCAAGAGTCGACTTGAGCTTAGAGATTGCGGACTTGTCAGCACCAGCATTAAGCAAGAGCGAGGTAACAAACTGGATCTCAGAGGGGATGTCGACAGAAGTAGCCGAGAACGCATCGGAGAGATTGTCCACAACGTTGCGAACATAACCAGCGGCATACTCTGTGACAATACTGTCAATTGCAGGCGCAGCTTGTCTAACCTGGTTGGCTAATGTAGACATGATGGGTGGTTATATATTGATTCCGTTGGATCTGATCAAGTAACTGTGAGGAAAGAAGGTGAAATTTTTTTGAATGTTGAAGGCAGTCCTAGTATCACGTGCAGTGACTAGGAAAGAGATCATTTAATGCTAGCATAATTTTGAAATAATAAACCTGCCAAAATTTTTAAATTTGATTTTTTATGAACGTTAACTTCTGGCAATATACTCAAGAATCGCGTTTCCCCAGAGCGCGATAGCACCAATTGTGTTAGGATGGAGATCGTCCATCATGTATTCCCCGGCAGGGATGTCACGTATCTGTGTTCCAATAGGCCAGTATTCGTACCGTGAATTGATTTCAACGACTCTGCGTGCAATCTGGTTCAACTGACTGACCTTGAACCGATCAAATCGGTGCTCTCTATTAATTGTCGACGGTGACGAAAAAAAGGGTCCTGATTCCACTTGTGGATAGTGATTTTCTCTATACACCAGTCTTGTCTTTGAGGACTTTGGTAAGATTGTTGATACGACTTGCTGTAAAAATGACTTCAAGTTTGCTCGATACTCCTTTGTATACTCTTCCCTGAGTGCCGGCACCTCTGGGAGTTCTAAGTTGGTATCGAGACGGTCAAATCTGGCCAATTCCCAAAAGCCTACGTTGACAAAAGCAACGTCCACTTTTCGGTTCAGTGAACCAATAGCAGATTTAGCTAACTCGATGCGTTTTGTATAATCACCAGGCTTGAGGTAAACATTGGTTTTGTCTGCCCAAATATCGTCGCGGTCGAATCCATAGAAAAAGTAATTCGAAATTACAAGGTTGTACTTTTCAACATAGCACATTCGTGGGTATCCTCCAGATTTGGGATCTTCGGCGGGTTTGTCGTGCGAATCCTGTGCAGATATAGTCAGATTACCCTTGATGTAAGAACATAGCTGCTCCAGCACTTGGCGATCCACAGAGTCACCAATAAGGACCGCAGTCTTGTCTCTCAACGCTTCATAATCCAGGTCATTTTCAATATAGCTTAGGGGACTGGGATCGAGCACCTGGCAATCTTTGTTCAAAGATCGGTATGTGATGTTCGAGAGCAGTGGTGAAACAAAATCGTAAAAGCCGGGCTGGGAGTACGGATCGCAGTGGTCTGAACCCTTCGATTCAGACTTTGGTTGGGTAGGTCGCTTTATTTTGAGGGGTTCAGAGGCATGAGATGAGTCCTTAAAATCCATCTTGATGGCTTTTTTCTCAAAAGTGTCTTCATAGATGAACGTAGTATACACAATAAAGGAAAGTGTTATAAGCGCAAATAACCCCGGCACCAGCAGCCAGGCCTTCCGGTTCGATGAAGACGAAGGAGGAGGAAGAAGAATTGACATGCTGTTAAGATGGTCAATTGATCTAGCAATTCTTCTGATTACCGAGGAGAGTGGAAGGGAAGGGAGAAAAAAAGGGCTCAGAAAAGTGATTTGTAGAGCTGGAAATCACTTGCTTGTGCTACCGAAGCTTATGGTTGCGGAGGAAAAGATTTAGTTTATGAGACTTGGTATTTACGAATTATGATTTAATATTATGATTACGTAACTTTTATCATTGATGTAATTGTTTTCGATAAATCGGTTGAAGATCCGTGGAAATATAGAAATGGATGACATGGAGACAATGATAGTAATAATAATAATAGTAATAATAAAAATGATAATAATAAATTAGATAACAATATTCTGCAATTGTGGCTCCAACGGAGATTTTTGCACATTATCAGACTGAATATTATTTTGGTTTTACGGCAGCCTAATACAGCAGATTGCTGATTGTCATCATAGGTAACAAAAAACAATAAAACCTAACACGGACCATATGAAGACATTAATAAAGCAAGATGGTAGTTATGGTGATTCAACTTGTCAAGGAAGTTTCAAAAGCAGACTTTTGACAGGAGGTAAATACAAGAGCAAAGAAGAGCCAGTGTATTCAAGGGTCATTTTCGTTAACGCTCATTGCTCCAGATTTCAACAACAATAGCAACTATAATACAACGGTTTGCCCAGACGATGACTGACAAAAAAAAAAAAATAAAAAAAAATTAAACAAAAAAAATGCCACTTGTTTAAAGAAGTACCAAGTAAACGGCACTGAGGTTTTTTTTTTTTTTTTTCGTCAATCAGTCAGACTGATTATAAACAACAAATAAACAACAAAACAAACAAATTAAGCTGGATTACATCACTGTTATAGGTGGGGTTAGTCATCACATTAACGGACAAATGTAAAATATGGCACGTGATTTACATTTTATTACATATTTAGGGCCCTGAGTCCAACACTAACTCAGGTTGTATTAGTACAGTTTGCACACTTTTTCATCATTAATATTACCACTCCGTCAATTTAAAAAGAAGACTCATGAAAACCCAACGCGACTTGATGGCTTGTATATAACCTGGGAAAATAGGGCAAGAAAGGATCAACGAATCACAGTCTCACTGACACAATTCTATCTTTGGATTCATGTTATCATGAAGCATATTTAACCATTTTTTTTTTTTTTTGTTGTTTTTTGTTGTTTTTGGTATCTCTCGTTATAAAAGTTGTGACTCGACCAAACGTTTAATCAAACGAGGGGGGTGGCACCAATGGTGGTGAGTATGAACCATGTGGAGTCATAAATGCTGTCAGTGCGGTCATCAGGCTGAGGCCAGTCGTAAACACGTACTCTTTGAACACAAGGAACACCGTACAAAACAACAGCAATTATCAGTGTGCCATCCGGGAGGGCCGTTCGGGGTAAATTCAAAAGCGACATTTAGTGATTTGAATGGCATCAGTCATAAGAATGACTCGGCTCTAACCGGTTATTACGTAATCAGAAGCTAATTCAAATAAAAAGGAAACCATTCCCATCATCATCAAATCTTTTTTTTTTTCAACCTTCTCATATTTTTACTTTTTCTCTTTTTCCCCCCCCCCCCCCTCTCTGTCTCAGACCCTCTCATACGCACCTTTTGCTTCAACGCAAGATCTTGCCTTTTAATACTTGTATTTGTTATCCAACCAACAATCAAGCAAGTTTTTTTTTTTTTTTTAAAAATTTTTTTTTGAAATTTTTTCATATAATCATCGACTTTAATCGACACCATCGACCTCTTTTTTTCAATACACCGTTTTTACACTCCAAGTGTGTTTTTGTCAACTCTGCCCACCCAACAATTATCAAAGATCTCGAAAGAACAAGTCAGTTGAATTGACCATCTTTATTTATTTGATATCTTGTACGCCAGATTAACAAGGACACTTATACCAAACCCTCTTTGCAATTGAAATCTACTAGTGTAATACTGAGGATTCATAATTCAGCCCACCCAACCAACTCATCCACGCATATCCTGAACTATTGAAAGAGCAAAATGATTTCCGTTGTTTTTAGAAAGTAATCTTATCCCGTCTTTTAAATCACCAAAAACACAGAAAAAAGGAAAAAAAAAGTTATATTAAACAAAAAGGTTTTGCTTATTGACTATTAATCATCAATAAGCCCGCTATCCATACCGAATTTTACATCGCTCAATATTCTATACGACCATTCGGCTTTTCGTTCTGAACCCCCCCCCAGCATTATCTCAAAGCCTGACCTTATCCTAGTTTAACTCGGATATACCACTTTTATAGTCCTTTCATCTTTTATCTGCAAAAAGTCCAAACTCGGAGCCGACTGACTCTTTAACTGACTCACTGTTTACCCTAACCCATTTAGTCATACTTTTACCTACTTGGCTTACTATGAGCTCCCCAACTAACACTGAGCTTGGTTCTGTCCAATCATCCATATTTTCTGATGAAAGTCAAACTAGCTCCCCTGCCTCTTCCATCGAGTCATCGCCGCATAACAAGTCCAAGATCTGTTGCTCCTCTCATGACAAATTGAAACCTGAATGCAAGTCTTTATTTGTGGAAGCCCTTGTTGATTCTGCTGCTATCATTATTGAAACCGTCTGGCCCTGCTCGACCGATTCCCAATGTTACATCCGTCAAGTTCTCTCGCTGAAAACGTTTGTCCAAGAAACACTTAGAAGATCCCGCACCTCCTACTCTACTCTACAACTCGCGTTATATTACATCATCCGTATCAAGTCGTATATTTACGACCAGCGTGCGTACAATCGTCGCATTGGCAATGTTGTAAAAAAGGGTGACAAATTGAGATTGCGCTGCGGTAGACGCGCTTTCTTGTCTGCACTTATGATTGCGAGTAAATATGTTCAAGACCGTAATTATTCCATTCGCGCGTGGTCAAAGATCTCTGGTCTTCCCGTCGATGAGCTTTGCGAGAATGAGCAAATCTTTTTGAGTGCTATGAACTGGAATGCTCATGTCCAGTACAATATCTATGAACGGTGGAGTTCTGTTTTGTTTGAATGTGCATGCGATTACTCGGCTACAAAGCAAAGTACTTGGGAGACACGCTTTCGTGAGCTGAACCCTTTGGTTACGGGTATTGAAAGCTGGCAGTCGACTGTGCCTCCCATTATTTGTCGTTTAAATGACAAGCCTCCAGCTGATGATGAGAAGTCTTTCAAACGCAAAGCTAGTGATGACCCTGAATCCTCTGTTTTGAACAAAAAACGGAGAGATTCGACGAATACTCGAGTTCGCGAATGGACTCAATGCGTTGCTACTCATTTGCAATCTGACTCCATGTCAGCACCAATGTAGATGGCTTTTCTGTCCTTTTCGTGATTAGCGTTGTTCCTTTTATTTTACAATCTAAAGAAACAAATGCCAAACGACGGGGAGGTTGAAAAGCCTAGGATACATGGCCCTCCACAATGGTGAAGAGAGAGCAATCTACAACGGCAGTTTGTAGTATCGCACACCACAGGTTTATTTGTTTCTTTATATATATATATCTTTGGTGTGTATGGTGTTTCTTCTTTACGTGTCTGCAGTTTGTGGCAGAGCGTTGCTGCCAACATCTTTATGTTTTTGTCTTTCATATTGTATCCCTTGTGGATACATGGAAATGCAACGCTGTCAACAGGCGTCACGACTCGTGACGCCTGCGCTCCGTCTAAATAAAGCCTGGCCTGCACAGACTCTTGGCTAATGCTCGCACTCAAATATCTGCAGACTATGGCTTGACTTCTTTCAAAAACCATGGTTTATTTATATATAGGTTATTTTTTTTTGTAATAAATATTTTTTTTTTTTTCCTAAATGTTTTGGAGTGCTAATTTTTGCAGTTGTATGCGTGCGTGTTTTCCATCTCTGTAGACATAACAAAAGTTTGGAATTGTGACTGCTTTGGTTTTATTTTTTATTTTTTTTTCTTTTCTTGGTTCCCTATTAACTTGTGTTATTTTGTAAGACGATTCGCCTGATATTAAAACTTGGACCTTGGGCAATTCATATCCGAATCCATGCGGCTCTTTTAAGACAAACACAGGAAAAAAAAAAAAAAAAAAAGTTCAAATATAATAATAATACAGTCACCCTCCAAAAAGTCTTTGTACCTTTTACGATGCGTGCGACGCGTAACCTAATATACCCTATCACTTGTTTACAGCAACCCAAAAATCATGCCTCGTACATCTTTTAAAACTTCTAATAAAAGTAATAGAAAAGGAAATTGGAACCCATTTCAACGTGGAATTATGGTTGGACGATATCTTGGCGGCCTGACAAGGACTGATCTTCAACGATAAAGACCACCGTTGAAAAAAAATAGGACCTCTACTACAGGAGCCAGCGATCCCCGTTCCAAAAGGCCACAAGCCCTTTCTGATAGTGATAAGCAAGACATTCATTCTCTTAGTCAAGCGGGATCCCTTTATAAAAATGTCAGAAGACATCTGTAAACCACTTGATAAGCCTATTTCCCCACACACTGTTACTTGTGAGCTGAAAAGATCTGGATATGGCCATTGGAAAGCACCAAAAAAAAAAAAAAAGGCCTTGTTGAAACGAGGAAACCGCTAAATTGCCCTACCATAACTCTCGTCAGAAGTCAGAAGGGGTCCTTATTTTTAACTTAACTGTTCTAGCCAAATTAGAACTGTCAAGCTTTGCAAGATTCTTTTTATTTTTGTTAAAGGGAATCCAGGACTAAAAATTCAACGTCTAATCCTTAAAGATTAAACTCATAATTTTCTTTCAATAAAGTATTCCTCAAGTCGTGGCTCTAAAGTAACTCCAAGTAAGAATATAGAATAGAAAATCAGTTTATTGTCCTTACATCAAATGGTTACAAATAAATTATAAAACAAAATGACATACAAAGAAGACATGTGATTTCAAAGGCGTTTGTCTCTATGAGACCGTCAAGGTAGCGGCATCAGCGCACTTTATGAGTTTAGACGTTTGATGGCACCGGATTTCAAATAAGAATATTTCTAGTAGTCTTTGAGTTGATTGTTCTCTCACATTTAAAAGTCATCGTCTGGGTCTCGAATTTAGGGTTGGAGTATAGTATTAGTTATGTTAGAATTACTACAGGCTTTTATCTACTAACAACTAGTGTTCAAAAACACTTGCTTTGTGTTTTAGTAGTCCTCAGGTTGTAACCCCCGTAAAGTGTACACAGAGGAGTTAGTGACACTGCATATTCGATGTCAAAAGTTTTAAACCCTTAGAAGCCTCCCGTATAAATGATGCTGTCTTCTCCTTCTCTACGAGAAGCCCAAAGGTTTTAAATATTTCTTGTTTGCCTTGCTCCATAAATAAAATAACAAATCAAATTATGATGTAATGAGGACGGGAACTGTCCTTGGAAGGAACCCGGAATAGCATAATTGTGACACGGTACACATCACAATCAGAATGGACAGATGATGGTTTTTTTTTCCTTTTCTTTTTTGCAACGTCTAGCATTTAGCTACCAAGTGCCGTGTATTTTAGATATTTCCCTCAGCACATGAAACTTGCCAGAAAAAATCTAGCACTATTAAATACTGAAATTCTCATTATATGCGCTAAAAAATGTTACTTATTCACTCATAGTGAGATCTGGGTTAGAGTTATATGACTTGTTTATTTTTTTTTTTTTAAAAAAAATCTTCTTTATTTAGTTTGTTTCTTATTTCTTATTTTTGTTATAAAATCTTTAGATATTCAGACAATATGATCAGATTATCTACTTTATCTGGGATAATATAGTTAGACGTTGGCCAACCAGAAGCAGTGGTATTAATGTCATGAAATTTATGATAAAAGTGCTTATTGTTCTAATACATGATTAAATTCATATAACAGCAAGGATATAAAGGATCTTGTTTTTAGAACACTTATCATGACGAGGACGTCCATGCAGTTTGCCCCAACATGTAATTGGGGGGGGGGGTTCAAAACTTTTGATGGCAGAAAAGTGTTCATGGATTTGAAGCTCATGTATCAAGAAAAATCCTCATACATTACCACTATAGCTTGTACTTCCCATTGAGAGAGAGGGAGCAAATTCGTAGGTCCAATTATGAGTTAAAAATCTCAATAAGCACTTTAATCCTCTTCTTACCACCAAGGAGAACACTGAAGTCAAATCCTAGGAAAAATTCTTTCAAAAATATTTTTACGTCTAGACTTATAAAGGACATGGTGGTTTTAAAAAACAATTGACCATTTCAGACCGCACCACATTTTGCAAAACGTTATAACATAAACAGTACGGATCCTAGTAATGCTAGATAAATTTTGTGAAATAGATGTCTTCTTGGTATAATTTATAAATAAATATAAAGACAGTAAACTGACATTAATAATATTAATAAGATCCCAGGGGGTCTTCTTGTTACTAAGAAAGGTCTTGGAGCAGTGGCCAAGTTTTCAGATTCGTTACGACAACCATTTTGCTAATGATTCACTTGATTAGAGCAGCTTGTTGAGGTTTTACTGAGTGCCAATCTTTGGTATCGATTTAATGGGTGTTGTATATCGCAGGTTGCCTTTAAAATGAAAAATTATTCATGGAGAATTTCACCCCGTGTAACGCTTGAATTTATAAAACACACTAGAACCACTATCCTACCAATCTCATAGACACAGATGTTTTGGAAGTTTATTTCTTCTTTATATGTTAAATTGTTTTATAACTTTTGTTTGTAACTATTTGATGTAAGTACAATAATCTGATTTTTTTCTATCTCTCTAATATTAATAATACCACATTGGCAAAAATTGTAAGCTTTTTCTGCCTCAATATCTTGATAAATTTGATTCCAGGGCATAATGCCCACTTTTTTTGTTCTTCCTTTAATTATTTCACGTTATAAAGAATGTTTGGTGGTTTGTCTTTTGTCATAGCCACTCTAGAAAAAGTTATTATTGCCGGGATCTCCCCAGAATTATTCAGATCTGGTATCTCCTTCCGTAGAAGCTGCTGCACCTGGTGCCGGACTTAGAGCCTTATTTTCAAGCTTCTCTCGTATTAACTCGTTATCCATAACTCCAGGCCGCTGACGACGATCCCTGCTTTTTTTTAACTTTGGGTTGGCTCTTTTTTTTAAGACGGGGTGCTGTCCCAGAAGACCTCTTCATTGAGGGTCTCCATCTGGTGGGTTTTATGCGATATTAATCTCAAGTCTTTGTCTTCAGTCACCAACCATTGGTTTCTTTTTTATGAATTCTCATAACTGAAATTTTTTAGGGTCGATGCTTTTAGGTTACCTCAACTTGAAGTGCTTATCGGGGTTTTCTGCTTTGCCTTTGTCTCCTGATGAGCTTCGTGACTGTCTGGTACTGGACTGAGCTGGCATGCTGTATCACGGACTTCACGCGTAAGACATCAACCTGCTTAATAATTTGGTCCCTGAAGTTTTCTAAAGGACTTTGCGTAACTAACCAATAAAGCTGGTTTGCTTATTGATTATTGAGGAACTGGGATGAAAAATTAAAGCAAAACTTCTACAAAGTTGACAGCAACTATTATGATTCCACTGATTTAAATTTGTTTTCAATGGTCCGCTAAAATATATAGATAAAGGGAATACAGATTTTTCACGGATCATCCCATAATGAATAGATAGAAAATCAGTTTATTGCTCTTATATCAAATAGTTACAAACAAAATTATAAAACGGTATGTCATAAAATGCAGAGATAAATTTCAAAAAACATTTGCGTCTATGAGACTGGCAGGAAAGGGGTGTCAGCACGTATTATAAATTCAAGCGTTTGATGGCGCCGAACTTTCCATGAATAATTTCATGTGTTGAGGGAAACCTGCGGTATGCAACACCCATTAGATCGATATCAGAGATTGACATTCAGTAAAACCACCTCGTAATAAAAACAAGCTTTTTTTCAACGACTTTAATCTTGAAGTAGATATATGAATGGACGATCAGTTTATTGTTCTTACATCGAATGGTTACAAACAAAGCTATAAAACAAAATGATATACAAAGAAAAAATGAATTGTAAGACATTTGTTTCTATGAAATTGCAAGGTCGTGATGCCAGTGCATATTATGAGTCCAGGTGTTTGGTGATGGCAAAATCTTCATGAATAAAGCCCTTTTGTTAAAACCTGTGTTACAACTACTGAGGAATCGTACAGCAAAAAAGGCTACCTGCAACGGCCAGTCCGCTTCCTTAGAAGTTATTTATACTGCTGATCAAAAGAAATGCACTGCATTAAAAGACCAATAGACATGCAAGGGCAAGTGCTTACCCCTTGTATACTTAGTCACCTCCTGTTTGTCCTTTTCTTGCATTTGGTCCTTTTTTAATCTTGGACTGACAAAATATTGTACCATCAACGCCAAAAAAAAGAAATATTATGAAAAGAACTCTCAAATTATAGGTAATTACATTTAAGAATGGGTATATAAAAAAAACCTGATCTTACACTTATATGAAGTCCATAGTTGGGTCATCGGAACATAGACCAATTAGCGAGCCAGAAAATATTTTTTTTTGAATACTATCGCCCCACAGCACGGGTCAAGAAAAACGTTTTATCCAAATGGGCGTATATACTAACGCTTTAAATAATCCCTCTTTTTTTCATCTGTTTCCTTGTTGATCCAGGTAGCTTAAAATGAATTTATAGTATCTAGACCTTCAGTTTTGGTATAAGTTTTCTGTACTTTCCTAATGTCAAACTGTAACTCTCAATCTTTTTTTTGAACAAAAAATCAATATTTTATATTCATCTTTTAATATAAGTTATGGTTTCCAAAAATCTTTTTTTGACAGATCTTGCTTTGGTAGTGCCAAAGTTTTTTTAAGAAGTTTTGAAGGCAGATTCTTCACACTAGATAAATAGATAGTCAGTTTATTCCTTGCACCAAATAGTTGCAAATATAATTATGAAAAAATATCATCGCACTATTAATACTGAGCTAAATTCGATGAACCACGAAAAGATAATTTTTGAAGAACTATGAAAACCAAGAATATTACCTACGGTTAACTATTAGAAAATGTTGGGAAAAAATATAAAATGTCAGACACTAATTTGGACTTTACATTGGCTGAGTACAAAGAGATGCATAATGGTATTGCCATGTTTAAATCTTTTGTGAATGAGCAGTCAGTGATCTAGACAGAGATTAAAGTTCTTACCCCATTAACTCAAAACAGCCAAAGAAAAAGATATCTCAAGAATACAGGAGTACCGTCACTTTAGATGAAAATCTTAGTTCGAAGAAATGAGAATTGTAAGCTACAGTCTGACAATAGGAAAGCACAGAAAGCTGATACCAAGCCTGAAGTTTTAGAGACCATAGATTCACACTAAGCTACCTGGATCAAGAAAAGAGATGACAAAGAGAGGGATTATTTGAAAAGTTAATTTGTACGTCTCGGTCGAATCAGGCATTTTTCAGATCCTGGCCAAATTCACACAGTACTGTACTGAGTTTTTTAATGGTAATAAACCCCATAACACGCACTGGTACCGCTACTTTGACTGTCTCATAGAGACAAACGCCTTTGGAATCACATGTCTTCTTTGCATACCATTTCGTCATATAATTTTTATTTGTAACTATTTAATGTAAGGACAATAACCTGATTTTCTATCAATTGGTAATGAGCCTCTTAAAACATCTATCAAGGGTGCCATTTCCAGTAAAAAACTAAAACCGCTTACCCACGGAACCGGGATACGGAAAGGCATATTTCTTTTTTTTTTTTGAAAACAATCTTGTCGAGTACTAATATCATTTTGACTCGAGAATGACGAAAATAAACACATAAAAACCTTTTTATATACTCACGTTAGCCTGGTTACTGATTTAGTTAGTGTCATGTTTTGGATTCTTGTTTTAAGTTAAAATTAGCACCTTTAAATTTTTCTATTATCTAACATTGATCCCGAAAACACTTTTACCGGCTTTTGAAAGTCTAATCTCCATGTGACAATATATTCCTTAAAACCACAGATGAATTTGTAGTAGTTTAGACAGAATACATGTAAAGGAAAAGGAAGAACCTATTAAACCCAGGCAACATGTTAAGACCTAAACAGTTAATATAGGGACTAATGACCACTGTGACAAAAAGTCTAGTACAAAAAACACGTATTAAACAAAATATGTACTAAATTATGAACTCAACTATGTAAAGTCTGTTCATTGTTTCAACGTCTAAAATTACAAAAAAAAAAAAATTCTTTTCATGAGATAAAGTTCAATGTTACTTCGGTAAAAAGCTTGATTCTAGGGTTTTTGTTGATACCAAAAAGAACCGTGGAGCAGTGGTCAAGTTCTTAGATTGGTTATGGCAACCATTTTGTTAATGATTCGCTTGATTAGAGCAGCTTGTTGAGGGTTTACTGAGTGCAAATCTCTGATATCGATCTACTGGGTGTTCTATATCGCAGGTTTCCCTCAACACATGAAATTATTCATGGAAAATTCGGCGCCATCAAACGCTTGAATTTATAATACGTGCTGACACCGCTACCCTGCCAGTCTCATAAATAAAAATGTTTTAGAAATTAATGTATTTTTTGTATGCCATTTTGTTTTATAGTTTTGTTTGTAAGAATTTGGTGTAAGAATAAACTGATTTTCTATCTATTTTACTTGAGCCAGTGGCAGTAACATAGTCGTTAAAGTGCTTACAACGAAACTTTTTTTTTAGAAAACATACCTATCCCAGTGAAATTTTTATTCCACATTTTCAACACAGATCAAAATCTCTGGATTAACTTATTCATGGATCAACTTATGCGATGACAACAATCATCAAAATTCAATAACTTTTTGATAATTCTAAAAGCTTTAAAAACAATTTAATCACGCTTTTTTTTATGAAAAAAGGATTAGAAGTCGAGATTTAGAACATAGCTTTTGAGTAGACCTGCAAGGCGCCAACCATATTCTTTTAAGAAGTTTTCATCGGGAAATATTTGATCACACGTTTGTTTGTGTAATGTATCTCATTTGAAAGTATATATTTGAAACGACACCATGGCCTGTGCGCAGCAAGTATAACATGCCTAGCATAGACAAGCATGGCTTTTGTGAAAGTGTTTCTATAAAGCTATGCCGAATATACACGGTATATCTTTTTAAGTTTTGTGTTGTAGGTAGCCAGAGAATTCTTTGCTGCCATATTAGAAGGGAAAAAACGGAAGACTTTCTTTTTTTTCTCTTCTCTTTTTGCAAGTATTGAGTGGATTTAAAATAACTTGATTTTCGTGGAGTGGTATTTAGAGCATCTAACTCAGCACTTTCTTCTTTTTTTGCCCTTAATATTCATGCCAACAAATAAGACAATCGTCTCATCGTGTAGGAATTAGGAAGAGATATTACTGAACAAATGAAATCATTTCACCATATTTGAAGATCGCTTAATCTTAACATCTGTATGGTTTAGTAAGAACCAAGAGTAAATACCAAAAGATGGAATTTTAGTTGATATTTGATGTGGTTCACTCTGTCTAGTGCAGACTATTTTAGTGCTCATAAAGCATACTGGCATATACACATACTGTAAAGAGGGACGGTTCCACTTGATATGATTTCTAAAAGGAGAAAATGATTGGATATTAATATATGCATTAATGGAACTGAAGATTACCATAGACGACTATCTCAATCATAGGCTAGTTGTAGACGCTACTCCAGGTGGACTGATTTTTAATCATTTAGTTAATAGATTATGATAAAGGGAATCTTCAGAAAGTACTTTCATTTGTAATTTTAATGTGAACAACTTATTTTCAAAGGAGCAACGCTAATCAGGAAGATTGGATTGATCTGCCTCACAAAAAGAATTCAAGACTAAGGTAGGTTAACTAATATAGGGTGTTCTGTTTGTTATTGGGTGTTTGTACGCACCGATAAAGCGTGCGCTAAGGCATCTGTGAGAGATCATCAATACATTTTCTAATATAAATAACGTACCTAAACCAAAAAATAGTTTTTGAAGCACAGTTCTTATTGATCATAAAGTACTAACATTAAATAAAATTGATAAATCTAATTAGAGCCAATAGTAGCTGGGGGTCACTAGACTTGTCCCATTACACATACACATATACATACATATTCAACTACAAAGTGACTCCAAAATAAAAAAAACTTGCATTATTCAATTTTGTGAAGCAAAGATAAACCGCGTCTAAACTAGAGTCACACATAAAATTCCACAAAATTTACTGGTGTTTGGTCCTGTCAAAAATCTTTTCCTCCTCCCATGCATGTTCTTTATATTTATCACTGATAAACACTGGAAAAACTTTCGGTTGGCAACGCTGATCCCTTGTGCAAACTCTGATTTAACGTTAACTACTGTATTGTTTCAGATATCTGGTAGTTTATCATAAAGGAACGTCTGACTTGAGCAAATGAACCGCTCGTCTGACTTGATTCATTGTTCTGCAACTACTCTGAATTCTAGAACCCAGTAAGTAATGATTTGGTAGAATTCTCAAAATAATTGACTTGAAGGTCTAATTTTATAATGTTACCTTTCATTAAGGAATCAAACCAGACTGGCTAAATAAATCCTTAGTCAAAGTGCCTTGGTGATTACATTATCCAATTTGAGTATGTAATACTGAGATTGTATAATAGTTAATCGCATATTCTAGAATAACAAGGGGATAAATGTAGACATTAAAACTTTTTCACGTATAAACATTAAGGAATTTTTGTATGAGATGTGGAGAGAATCTTTTTCTTGTTGTCAGGGTTAAGGAATCTTTGTGTGTAGTTCGAATTTGGTCCCAATTTTCTCAGTTTCCGTGATTTCTCCCAGCGAAAATATAGTGACAGACAACAATAACAATACTATTCAGTACTTCTTGGCTGCATTACATGCATGCCTGCGTATCAAAACATAAAGTTCTTTCCTGTGATTGGAAATATAAACAAACCAGAAGTCATTACAAATACAAATGAAGTAAAATAAGAAAAAGAAAAACCCAACTGTACTACCTTCCCTACTTGGCTTTGTAATGCTCACCTCAGATGCCGCCGTGGTACACTGACATGCCCACAATAGATTTGTGATTCTCTTCAGTTTTCTAGTCTTAGCCGTGATGGATGCACAATTGAAGGTACCTGTGCTGATAAATGCACAGTAGGTGACAAAAAGACTCGATATTATTGGAATTCAAGCAATTGAAAATTTCTCAGAGTACAACGAGTGTTGTGCTTCGACATTGGGAATTAATTATTTTGTATTTAGAGGACGTCAAACTCACTTTGCGCAAGATTAGTCAACATTAATGGCCGCACAAATTGTTACTCTATATAGTACTTTATAAAACATTTGGGTCCTTTCTAGAAGATGGTAACTAGACTTTACATCATAATCTGTAACAAGTTACTCCCATAATATATAGTAGATATATATAATTGTGCGTATTCGGTAGTTTTTTTGTCTTATCTTCACTTTCTTCATAAATTAATCATGACTCAATCACTCACTATTACGGACAATAACGAGACTACCGGGTCATCAAGTGATCTTGATATTACATGTGCTAGCACTGAAAGAAGCAAGGCCACCAAGGTTTTGTGTCATTCAGAGAACGATAACAAATTTAGTAGACAAAAAAGATCGAACAGAGCAAGATAAATGCAACGAAACTACTAATGTGGAAAATCGTCCTATTGGAATAAAACATCTGTTTGGATGACTAGAAAAGCACAACAATGATTGTCTCATTGTTTCTTCTGGTAATACCACTTCTAACGCTGTTAACAGCAGTAGCAGTATTGTTAATAACAGAAATCGTAGGTCATATAAAGCAAGAAACTAATGACCCCCAGAAAAGTACTCACGGCTGGTCTACATAATTGAAAATGTATTGCAAAGTGAGCTTCACATGAGACTCCCAACCCATATCGAATTATAGAGAACGTTTCTCCAATCCCCTAAATTAACTGAAGAAGCTGAAGGTTATTCAGAAAAGCACCTTTTCGAGCTGCCTCGATAAAATAATAAGCCAGGCTCATTCTGGCAAGAAAAAAGGAGATCGCTGATACTAATAGTCCCAGCGTACACTCTGATATCTATCTAACTGTTTTTGAACTTGATGACGATGTTAAGAAAGCTTTACAAAGCTTTCAGGAAGAGAAATTCAATAAAAACAAGACAAAGAGTCAAATTTCTATGGAAAGAGCCATTAATCTCAACAAACTTTAGGGTAACCTGGTTTCTAAAGTTGTTACCAAGAAATATATAATAATGAACTCAAACGAAAACATAAAAAGAGAAAACTTTTCAGAAAACTAGATCACTTCAAATATGTTCAGTTGTTTCAAAAAACTTTAGGGGTCACGAATGGAACAGGACCTAGAAGCTGTCGAGTTGAACTCTATTGAACATGCCTCTTTGCAAAGCATTTTACAAATCCTAAAGGATATCAGGGAAATAAAAAAAGGGATCGACTTGAATTTTAAAAAACCAACAAAAAGTTTTTGATTTACTGATTGAATCTATGCAAAAATAAACATCAAACATAAATTTTAGTTATGAATAAATCTTTTTTTAAATCTTAGCTTTTACAACTAATATCTGGGGGTTATATTAATCTCATGAATAAGTATTAGAACTCTTCAAAGCTTTATAAAGCAAAAGCTCTTCAAACTTGTAAATTTCGTTTAAGAGATCAAATGAGGCAAAGCACTCCTCTAAAGTTGGCAAATCGACATGAAATAGTTTGATAGTTATATTTTCTCTGCAGATGCAAAAGAAACAGTTTGTCAACAAAACAAAGATCCAAAATCAGCATCGAGCAAGAGGTTTGTCTAATTACAGGGGGTTGAGCAAACTTAATGTGAGAAAATGCTTTAGAAATCACGTCCCACACCCATTTGTTGCTATTTTGTATTAAATATTTGTTTCTGTTTCTTGAATATTTGCTGGTTGTGAGGTTTCTTTCTCAAGGTTTTCTTATCCAGAGTTCAATATCGTCGTTAGCCAAGATTTTGTAATCCCTGTGACCATAGATCTTGAACTAAGTTCCATCTGGTGCTTTAGCCACCGTTCAAAAAGACACATGTAATATTGGACTGTTAGTACACTGAAAAATCATTTCTGGGTCAAGGAAAAGGCTCAAGAAAATGAACAATCTGGCCGTCTGATGTAGAAGTGCCTTGAAAATTAAAGCAATAAAACTCTTCTATGCCAGAGTAAGTTTAGTCTTAATCGAAAGCATTTGGTGTTGGTCTACAGATTCCTTGAGACAATATTTGTTCTTCCAGTACCGCTTTTCTCGATAACTTGCGCAAATGGCGCCAATGTTTTAGGAGTCAAGTGAATATAACCCCAGTACAGTAAACGTTCAAATATGATGGATAAACACCGAATAATGAAATTTGACACTTACCCTACCTATTTTCTGCTATTTCAACTAGATAGCATATACCTATGACATGTGTTGGTCTTGCCAGCATGAAGCAGCGGCTAAAGTATTGGCCGTATTGACCTTATAACTACTGGAGACCGACCATCTTTTGAAATCTTCCTCAAAAAGCAGCGAGACAATTCGCTCAAGTTCACAGAAACTGAACCAAGTAAATTAAGGTTAATTTTCAACAGAGATTTTAGATAATCAAAACTCTTGTCATGTTGAAAAAGAGGTTAATATTAACGGCCTCTGATTGTTTTCTTGTTTATGCTCAAACCTTTGGAAATCCTTATAGAGCTACTTTGATATTACTACTTCTAACCAGGCGTCTAAAAAAATAGCTAAAGGATGTGTACAACCATACTTAGGTATATTGTTATGTCCTTGAGTTTTTCTTTTTTTTTTTCTTTTTTTTGGTGTTGATAAAACCGAAATCAAAATCAAAGAAATTGAGATGAAGAGTTATGAACTTCAAATACTTTGGTAGTTATATGTGCGTGGCAAACTCAAGACACAATAGTGCAGTTCCAAAACAAAAAGACTAATCGCCGCACATATCGCTAAAAGTAGTTGTTTTACCGAAATAGAGTCCGTGTGTACAGTACAGATTTTAAATCTATATCTTAATAAGTGTTAAATTTTAAATTTACATTTTTTTTCCGGGTTTATTCGGCAACCATGTTAGCATGTACGTGACAGTATCACGTGAACCCCTAAAAAAGTTGGGCTAATTGTATTTTTCCTATTTTTCTCTCTTTTAAAACTTCCATCAAAGAGCCAGAAGGACCTCTCAAAAGTATCCAAAACCAGTCGAAGTTCATTTACCGTTGACAGTAAGTAGACTGTATATATAATCAACTGACATAATAAAACTTGAAGCAATAAAGCTGGAAAGTAAATGGAAATAGTTCCAACACATTTTTCAACTACAAAAAAGAAAAGCCAAGTAAAGTATCCGCTAATAGCTTATACCTGGTAATTCACTCGAGGCAGAGTACCACCACTAATCTAGAGCCAAAAGAAAATTAGGCATGTACTGCACCCATTACAAGTACACATATGATATGAGGGGCTGATTATGACTTCAGCGTAATGGGTTTTTTATTTTTTTTTTCTCTTCAACTAGTGCTATTAGTACTGCCAGTAGCGGAATAAGACTTGGAAAAGTTGGCTACTACCATATCAAAGATAACATCTTTCACGGGCCGCTAAATAATGGGAAGCGACAGCCATAAACATAAAAATATTTTGGTAAATAGATACCCAACAGAGATATAAAAAATGTGGGTGATTCCAGATTTACAGTAACACTACCATACAATTATCCGTGATACCTGTAGTAAGCTTTGGACCTAAATTGGCAATTTTTGTTCCTTTTCAATTTAGAACCTTTTTTCATCCTTTTCTAGAATGTTATTCGAACAGCTTGTCAACTTTCTAGTAGACACAAGTCATTTCATGCAAACCTGGGAATCGAAACATCAATGTCAGTAATCGGCAACACGCTGACTGGTTGCTCATGCATGACAGTCGCTGGACTCATACAGATAGTTGGCGCTGAATTAACTTTCCTCTCTTCACTGATATTAAAGCAAATGAAAAACATATAATCAGCAAGAGCTTGTATCATTTGAATCTAGTTACTTGTCTGTGGGTCTATTTGTCTGTCCGATGGGCCATAAAACAGCTAGTTTTACTATAATATTTGTAGGAAGGATATACAAATAATTACTCAGTTATAACTCTTGATATTACCCCCAAGCTACAGTTTGTACAAATACAACCCCAGAGTTTGCGACATTGTCTGCCGATATAGCTATCCACAAACAAAACGTAATTTACACCCAGTTTGGGCCGTCAATATATCAACAGTGTCAGTAACGCTTCCTTTGAGTTGAAGATTTCTCTGAAAGTAATTAAAAAAGCTTTAACACCGTTCATTGCCAATAAGCAAGAAACAATAAACAAATGAAAGGAATTTCATTAAAAGAAAATAATAATTAATAAAACAAAAAAAGGGTCTCAATTTAGTAAAAATAGGATTAGTACATAATCTCAAACAATGTAACTGTACTATGGTCTTTTGTACGCATAGCTTGTATCAACTTTGACATAAGACAGGAAAAGAAGAATAACAAAAACAGCCGATTAATTACCAGTCACATTCTTGTAGCAATCTTCAAAAACCTCATGTGCCCAACAATTTGAAGTTCATCGCGTTACATCAACAGTAATCACCTCACCAACTGTGAATTTTTTTTTCATAACAAGTGTATCTTCAAGAATACACAATAAGATAGAAAGAACTATCAATTTAAATATAAATTGAAAAAAAAAAGTTTATTATACAACTGTAAATCAATTCAGTTGTTGTTTTATCTCACCCAAACCAAAATGTACCCAGTTATGGCATACATGTAAGCACAACTAGCAAATACACGTGTAGTTTAGACATTAACTTTTGAGTAGCTCTGGATGATCCCGAATTAGACAAATAGGCGCCGTTTTCGGAATATCACGGCCGGTTCTCAGAACTGCTATTGCTTTTACCAATGAGGATGTGACGTCTTCTTGGTCAGCGATAGGAGTCAATTAGGCAAGCACTTGACAAAAAAAAAAAAAAATACAACGCATGGTACTTTGACCCAGCTGACTGTTGACAGAAAAATGATATGTATCTAGACCCTTTTTTTTTGTTTTAAACATTCTCGGTTTTAGAGCGTGCTAATGGTGGGTGGCAGACGTGGCTATTGATAGCCTGGAATCTGAGCGCGATGAGCACCCAAACAAAACTAGAGAAAAAACTAGAAGAAAAAAATTGACAAGGGGGGGGGGGGGAAGGGGGGAGAGACAATAATACCATATGCACATTATGTAGTGTAGTGCTTATGTTATGACATTCATATTCTATTAGTGAGGGGCATTGCTGCATCTGTCATGGATCTGAAAACAAATCTGAGATCCTTTTGTTATTTTTCCTTGACAGGTCAGCACTTGCAGGCGAGTTTTTCTCCAACTGCTCCGTTACCATATTACCCCTGTCTGACTATGCTACATGATGCAAGCCAATACTTAGAAAGGCGCCAGCCGTAATTCAGCCGAAATCGCCTTTTGCTTCAAAGTAACCAAGGTGGATCATTGCCCTAACCGCGTCAGCGAGATAGATTTTACATCATATAGAACTTAATAAAAAATGTTTCCTAGATCTGGCAGAAGATTGAAAATCTGCCAAAAAAAATGAGATCCTAATCTTGCTAATGCCAATAGTACTACCAACTGCAAATAATTATTCATGTGCCCGAATAAACAGGACCAGATGGCCGAGATCTTTAACACACATATTGGAAAGTGCCAATCTAGTGTTTGTAGCATATATAAATAAATATCAAACTCTGTTCATAAAATTTACACAAACTAATGCTTAAATACTATACTAATGGTAATGGTAGCCATATGTCAAAGATGATAATTGCATTAAAAACTAATAGTAAAATAATAAAAAAGTATATTAATAAAACATTCCCAGATTAAACCCCGAAAAAATACTCCTGAACTCCGAAAACAAATCGAAACAAAAAAAAAAAATAAATAGAAATTAAAAAAAAGCCAGCAGCTGTAGAAAGACTTGTCTAAGGGTCTGCAACTCTATAAAATCGATAGTGTTTTTTTTTGCATTTGCTGCAGCTCCAGCGCTTAGAGTACCAAGCTAACTGTTGTACTAGTCGAGGAGATCTGAGATAGCCAATTTTTTCCGGTGGCTTTTCTCATCTCTGTCGTCATTGGCTTGTTGCTGCTGTGCTTGATGGTGTTGTGAAGATGTCGGAGGAAGAGGGGGCTGCCGTGTTGGTGGGGACGGTACAGCCATATATAGTGGTGGTAGATTGTACTGCTGCGGGATCTGTGGTGGAGGTGGCCCCGGGATAGGCATCTGTGGTGGCGGGAGTCTATAGTGCTGTGAGCTTGGGTGTAGTGGTATCTGCTGTTGCTGCTGTTGATGATGTGGATGATGTGGAGGAGGGATCTGGTGCGGCGGCATACCGTAATACATTGACGGCGCAACACCTGGACCTGGCACTGGCAGGTATCCCAGCGGCATTTGCGGTTGTGGAGGTGGTGGAGGCGGTTGGTAGTTGAATTCTGGCGGGGATGTCAGTGACGCGGAAACGCCCATCACGGGCTCAAACACGCACTCCTGGTTGAACCGTACGCAGTTCGTGCATTTCGAGTTTGTACTATTGAAACCTGAGCAACGAATCTAAATAATAATAAAAAGAGCATTCAGATCAAATGGGCGATCGTCATATTAGTATTAAACAGAACCTTTAAGGAAAAAAAAGAAAAAAACTCTAGTTGCTTGTCCAGCTTTTTTGTCTTTAGGAGTTTTATGGGGTTTCCGCTTTTGGTTTCAATTTGGTCTATTTTTTTTTAACTGCGTTGCTGCTGTTGGTGTTACAGTGCGCAATGTTTTTTTCTCATTTTTTTTCCCTTGTCCCACTAAGCTTCATGAGAGATTGAAAAACGCCTCGAAAATAAAATAACATGGACAGAGAACCGGAACACTTAGAAACACATACCTTTCTGCGACGACAATAACTGCATGCTATGGCAGTTCGTTGACGTATTCGGGGACCAGGGCCCGGTTTGTTGTGGTCTCCGCCGCCGTTTCCACTGCTTGATTTTTTTACTGATGAAGATGTCAAATTATTTGATAGTTGTGAATAGCGTATTTGGGTGGAAGCTGGCAGCAGTGAAGGAGCGTTGAAAATGCCATCACTGCTGTTTTTATGGCTGCTGCTGCTGCTACTGGGTGGATCTGGGTACCCTGTGGGAGTCGAGCTTGGGGGTGGTGTTCTGTTGTGTAACAAGGACAATGGTGAAGAGTAAATCATGTAATAGTTAATGCTGAATAAATAAACTGGGGAGTAGAAATATGCACGCTCAGCTGGTTGAGACCTCTGGGCTTGTGCTGATCGAGACTGGGCCTCTGAGCTGGGTAGTGGCTAGTGACGCTTGTTTTTGAGAGGACTGTTGAATATTTATATATCTGTATATATATTAACAGTAGTATCGTGCGACAGACAACCTCGCGTATTGTAAAGAGGGGGGCTGTAAGGTCGAACGAAAGTGTAATATAGTTAATGATCTTTGAGAATAATATTACTGGCGTCGGTGACTATCGTGTTAGATTGGCAGATTATTTTGATTTAAAAAATAAACAAATTGTGCATATGTAGATATCTCGCAAAAAGAAAAACAAAGAAAACAAAGAAAAAACAAAGGAAAAAAAAAAGAAAAAAAGAAGGAGAAGAGAAAAAAGTAGGGAAAAGTCAAAGATATATATAATTATGAGTAAAAATGTATTGTTATGTGTGTATATATATATATATATACTGTGACGGAGGAAAAAGGCAAAATGAAATTAAATGTTAAAAGAAAAAAAAAACATATGTCACTAGTATTATAAAAAGCATATTGCCTAGACCCATGCTGGTGTTGCTGATACTGCTGCTTCTGTTAGTCGGCGAGAATCTGCATGTCCGCAGAATGTTCTTTCGCAAGTACACATTTTTCACATTTTTCAGGCAATGTAGCGAGTAAGAGAGACGAATTTCTTTTGCGTTTTTGTTTTTAAAAAAAAGCAACAAGAAACTCAAAAAAGAAATATTAGGATTTCAATTTAAATTCGGAAAAAGAAAAGAAAAACCGTTTTATGCCTATGCAATGCAAATGCCATCACATATCTTGGAGGCATGGGCGCGTGCATTATGTTATCGGGTTAGGGCAATAATTGCTTTTTATTGTAGTCTAGACGACTGAGGTAAGTTATTACCCAGCTTTGCAACCATTTTGTCTGCAGCCCAGAACGTTTCTTTTGAAGGGCCTCCGAACCTGCCAAAAGAAAAGCAGGTTCCGCACTTATCACACTAAATCTTTGCTGCTAGCACCCACAGGTTTTTCCTTGTTTTCGGCTGAAGGCGTGTCTATATTATTGTAAGCTGTGTGTTGAGGTGAGATCGGTTATCTTACACGGCCTTAACGTACCTTTGACTGCTCCGGAATTTAGCTATGATGAACGCCTGGGGTTGAAGAAGAAATAGCCATGCCGAAATTATTATTTTCCATAATAATATTATTGACTTTTGTTGCTTACCTTCATGCTTAGATCGCCTTCGGAGATCTTATAGAATAAAATGAAAATTCTCTCGAGCACTGTACATTTCGACACGAACAATAAAGAACAAATGTGGACTTCTAGAACTCGATTATTATCTTGATTGTATGACGCCTCTAGTCTTAAATTATAGACTAACTTCAGAACACGTAACTCCGTAAAAGGAAAAAGCCCCGCTTAAGCAATAAAACATAATTTCTGAAATATATTTACATATGCTATTCCTTAAAATCCCGATATCCGTTCCAAAAATGAAGGTTTATCCTCTTATACACGTTTGTTATGTTGAACATCGATGAACTGTGGGGAGCTTTTTTCTCGGCAAGCATTTATCTCTTTTGATTTTATGGTAGGTGTTATATTGTTTTGGATATCTGGGAATTCAACAAGAGGAGAAGCTTGACATGAGGGGATGAACCACCAGTCTAATTTGATTTCTGGTTCTTGACTCAGTTTGTACTTACATAGGCATAACCCGCATTAATTTATCCTCTAAGACTTAGCTGAGCTCTGCAACGGAAATGGGTAGTCCAGCGGTGTACCCGGATGCATACGAGCATCGCAAACTTATTATAATACGGCATTGTTTCTATTGTATTCTGCTGCCCCATGCTATACTAGATCAAAAAAGTCTTTAACAGTCTAAACTTTCATGACCACAAGGTTGCACATGAATAACTTCTGACTAGACCTCTTTAGGATTTCGTGCCAATGTTCGTTGAAAGTTTATTTTATCATCAGTCACAGGCAAACCAGTGACGACTTGGAAAACTCCGAAACAATGAAGAAGATAATTTTACATATTTTGTATCAGTCTCCTCTTATGGGTAAAAGCTTGTTCCCTGAAAGTTAGTAATGAACTCTCATCCAAACACAATGACGTATACCAGAGAAGGATTTTTCGGTCGTATCACACGGGCATAAGCATGTACGGATCAACATAAAGAAGTTTAGAAGTAAAATTTCTTCCATTACTATTGTTAAGAATTTTTCGCATATGCTTATACATTTATAAACGTAAAAAATATCACAGCGTGATTCGGAAATTTACACTATTATGAACCCCACCCGTTTATTTCTACAGTACCTACTATACTTTTGTGTTCAAAGTGGCTAATAGCCTATAACCGAAGGCTTAAGAAACATTATTCTGATCAAGGCATATAACTATACCCTATTAAAGCAGCTTCTTAAAAGCAACATTTGGGTAAATTGCCGAGAGATTTTCAAGCACATCTGGACATTAACTAAGGCTATCAAGAGGATTAGTGGCGTTCCAAAAGAAAGTAATAACAATATCACGGCTTTCACGTCATAGAGCTCAGGTTATAAAGATTTCAGTTCAAACGGGTTAGCTCCCGGCTCGGGTGACAAACTCAAACACAAAAGTTTACTTTATGTTCTTTCCGGATCATGTACTTGGGATACATGTTTTGGACTGGGCGGGAAAGTACAAACATTATTGTGAATGTGATTTCCCACCCTATTCTTAATAACTACCCGCTTACAGGGACCGCCCGGTTAGATACGTTTCTTGATTTCCGGTTCCGGAAAAACGTAGAAGAATCTTAAATTATAATTTGTTGACATGCATATACGGAAATTCCAAAATACTCTAGATTGATTATTATAATTCTACATTGCAGTCTTATTAAAGACGGGAGCTCTGATTCAATGTTTCACAAAAAGGAACTAAAGAAAAAAAGCAATACAACAACAATATGAGAATTAAGATACATTGTTGTAGCTGTTATTGCGGTGCCGATGCTGACTGCACTATAAAAAAAGATGTTCACCATGAAGACAGTTATTTTTCAGTCTGCTAAACTAAGTCTTAGCTTTTAGAACTGCCAATTTCATCAAAAAAAATAAAGGTGAGAAAGCTACCAGTTGGGATTTTTAATCGCTGAAGTATAGTATATGGTAAGGCAGAGTGTTTTTTGATTAAACTTTTAAAAGAAAAGCAAGATTAGTGTCAATAGGACTCATAAAAAGAAGCTTTGTACCACAAAAGCGATATCCAATTGCAATGTCTTATGAGATGAGCAATAGATATCATGATGCGAAACTGAACTCATGATGAGTATAACAATTATATTGGTATAGCAACATAGACTTGAGTTATACTATATTGTATAGTTACCTAGTTTATCATATCATACTACGGTTTAATATATTTTCTCATATCATAGTATACATGTGAGAATTAAGACAGCGTAGTCTTGTTAAATTAGAAAAGACCCTTTTTAGCGTGTGGCTGATTGTATCCCAAGCATACCAAAACGAGTGGGTATGAAGGTTTCAGCTTTCTCGAATCTCAATATCATGAACGATTCTAGTTGTTATATATAATTGAATCTTTTTTCTCAAAAGAAAATGAATATAGCCACGACATTAAAACAACCAGCCGTTGAAGAAAGAAAGAGAGAGGTAGTGATTATATGTTGTCATTGAATGTACCGTATATCCGCTGTGGCCATAATAACTCCTGTTGTTAAAAGAGAATAGCCACTGAACTCAATAGATTTGTTCAGATCTAAATTTTTATTTTATGTAACTTTTCTTTGTTGATTTTCAGGGCATGCCAACCAGACAGAAAATATTATGCAACTAGAGCCCTGAAGGTGCTCATTTTATTTTATGTTTTGCTATGCGATGCAATTACGCCATTATATGTTGCGTTTGCATTCTGCATAAAAACAAAACCGGAACTTGGTTTCATGAACTTAAACAACAATGAATTGTTTCGTATAATGCAGAAAAACTTAGTTGTCTGTGCTGTATTTTCAAGCTTTGATGATGCCAGCCATATTGTGAGCTAGAATGGTGCTCTTTAAGAAAAACAGAAATAGCAGAGATAATAAAAAAATTTAAAGAAAAAAAAAGAAAAACCGATCACATGTCTGATCTTTTTATCATGTTTCTTACTTGACATTACTCTCAAAATCGGTTTGAATGTACTTTCATGTGCACAGCCCGCTATTTTGTTTTATTTTTTATTTTTTTGTATATTTAAGGATACACTAAGAAAACATGCATAATTGTACCTAGTTACAGGTATATACTTTACGCGTGCTAACTTAATATCCATATCTGGAACTTTACTCTGAAAGCCGGTATGTAGGGCACGCTTGTTCTCGGCGTCTGTAGCGACAAGCACACTGTGGATTTAAAACATGATGCTAAACGAAAAAAAACTTTTCTATACGTGTACTATTTGATATATTACATAAATTGCCATCTATATAGGGTTCCACGCAATGGTGATGAAGTCCATTGAAAGCGCAGCAAGGCGCTGCTTGCGTACGTACAGATATATTATTATGAGTTTTCTTTTCCAGGAGAAGAACAAAAGTGAGATACTAAGATTATGTTATCGAGGCTTAGGACTAGGTATTAAGATGTCTGGCATGCGTCTTGCGTAATTCCTATACGGACCCTCCATCATAAAAATTTAAAAGCGCTGTTGTGAGATAGAAAGCTAGATGTACCCACAAAGCTGAAATTCAAAAGGGTTTACTGTATGCGCAACGACAGTGTCGTTTAGATGCCTGTACAGGAGTATGCGTGTCTTGCTATTTGACTTTAATATGGGTCTGATATACAGAAGTCTTTTTTGATAGTGGCTTACAAAAGTCTCAGGCTTCAACGGATACATAAGGCATTCTCTCTCGTGGATTTAAACAATGTCAACAGGCACACTGCGTCTTGCGGCCCGCAGCAAATTTATAGTTTGGATGCCAGCAATCCCCACCATCTCTGAGTTTTAGCACATTGCGCATAATCCATTCAGATTACATTAATACAATGTGTAGCGCGCCATTATCAAAAGCCTAACCAAAGCCAAAGTCTTTATACATTAATTTGACTACGGACCGTGCAAGTACGAGGTACAAGGCAAAGTCATAGTAAAAAATCCTAGCAGGCCGAAAGCCTTGAAAATGGAAATCCCGCAGTTGGTGACAACCTCAAGCAAAAATTTCACACCCAGTTGATTAGCGCTATCACTCCAACAACCTCAAAGCTAGACACTGGGTTGCCTAAGATTAATATTTCCAAACTCATCTGTCTATGCTTGTCCCCAGTTATGGTGGTGCACAATCCCTTTGAATTCTACAAGGGCGGTTCGAGCATTGTGGTACACAAAATTTGCGAGGGGTTTTTATTAACTCTGATGTCTACTGGTATCTATGTAACTTTAGTAATTGTGAATCTATAGCAGACCACGAATTTTGTATGTAATGTGCAATGGTCTTTTTTTTTCCCTCATTGTTTATTTATTGCTCTTACATGAACAAATACAAATGAAATACTCAAGCCTTAGTTAACCCTCAACTTATTTTGGGGGCTTCAGTTATTTCTTTCAACCTTACAATCTCTAGTAAAGTTTTTGATGAATGCTTGTTCTCTTTATTGCCCTTCTTGACTGTATTTATCCTCATGAAAACTACCCCTTCATTGCCTGGAGCCTCTTTGATGTATTTAACAGCTGGGGTAAGTCCAGGTCTGATGATCCCCTAAGGATACCTCTCCCTTTAATGCTGTTCTCTGGTCGTGCTTGACAATATTTTGTATAGTATCGAACTCGCCGCACTTGCAGTTGTAAACGTTTTTGTAGATCTTTCTTTTCTATGCTTCAGCAGTGTCTAGATTCTTCATATTGGTTGTTGGGCTCACGACGCTCTCTTTGGTGATTTCTTTGTACATTCTCGCAGCTCTGTTTGTTATAAACGTTTGATACATGTCTTTCCCTTTACTCTGTAGGACCGTTTGATTTTCTTGTAGTCTGGCTCTTAGTCGTCCGTGTCTTGTCTCCAATTCTTGTCTCGAGTGTTCCATCACGTGGCCATTCTAACCCCTCAATTATGGCATCACCATCGTAGCCATTTATTCCCTGATTACATTGCTGCCTCATGCCCTCCTATTTTTGCGTGCACCGAGCTTTGCTTACCTTTTTTGGAATTGGCTGTTTTTTCTTACTGTTTTAGACTAGCAGTGACAACAGCTATCCTTTTTGCAACTTTTCTGTAACCATCCTTCGTAACACGCATTTTCAAACGACGTTTGGCTTCTTTCGTTAGGCGCTTCCTGGCGCTCTTTTTCACCCTGCAAAGGGTTCCTACTTGCTCGAGATTCTCATTACTTCATTCGTTGTCTCCTAATTCTTCGTGGTTGATGTTAGTGGCGTCTCAGGTGTTCATAGTTCCGGTTACGTAATGGTTGTGTTAGCCAATAGCTCTATATCTAAGATACTCGAGGTTTGTGTCATGTGAACTATTAAACCAACTTTTAAAAAAAGAAAAGGTAAAAAATAAAAGCAGCTTTACGGACGCGCTAACCCGCTTTGGAGGAATCTTTAGGAGCCTTTAGAATCAACTTTATGAGCAACCTCATGCACTAGAGATATCCCTATCCGAGATCTATTCTTGTGTTGTTTTGGGGGATAAATTCTATCGGTCACAGCCTGTTTTTCCTGTTTCTTTATTCCATGTACCCATAAACTAGCTAGAGCTTAACTAGATTCTTGAACTTGAAGAGTAAACACTCGTGCTTCCAGGCATTGAAAGACTCGACTTCATTAAAGGGTTTAATTTTAAGAATTGCCAACAACTCACTGTCGCGGTCGAGGCTCAAAATGCTTGCGTCAACTTTAAAGTGAAACCCTTCCTGTTAAAAGTTCCTACGTCCATTTTAGCCCTTAGATAAATAATCCGTTTATTGCCCTTATATCAAAGAGTTAGAAACAAGTTTATAAAAGAAATGGCATACAAAGAACACTTTAGCTCTTAGTCTGCCGGTATCTCATTGCCATTATTATTCCAATGCAGTCAGGCGCTTAACTTGAACTAAAAGATGTTTTTCATACTTACATGACAATGGTTATTAATCGTAGAGATTGATTTTAATTAGGTCAGTTCCTTTTGTCTATATAACTTTAGGCATCAGTTTTTCTATTATTTATTTTTCGGGTAAAACTACAGCATAGAAAGGCTTATGCTCATCATTTTCACTTTTTCTTCTTCTTTGTTTCAACAATAAGTACTAGGGCTACAGCTTTTGTTTATATTACCACATGTTTAATATTGTGCCAGTCTTGCTTGTACTCAGTAGAGCAAAACTGTGTAATGAATTGTCTTCAGTCTTATAAAGATGTACAACCCATGTACTCAAATTCATCTTGACAGATACCAAGCTCATAGCTGGCTCAAAAAAAAACTTTTTAGCACTGTGAGGGGTACATGAGGGTATACGGAGTTTAAACCCGGCACTACTTACAACTGTGAACTTTAATGAGTTCTTTACTGCCTTCCAGAAGGATAATAACTACTTTACTACTTTAGTTCAATTTACCGAGATTAATAACTGGTACCATAGAGAGGAATAGTTGTCGATTTTGAAAAATGTTTTCAACTACATCCGAGTCTAGGGTCTAATCGTGACAAATTGAGCACGTTCTAGATTCTCACCACTTGAAAGCGCTACATGGTTCACACACCTTACTTGGTTTCTATTTTATTATTATTACTGACTCATTGACAAGAATAGCCGATTATAGAAATTTGTTTGTTTTCAGGTGGCACAAAAGCTTGGCTGACTGTGGGCGTTTTTAACGAATAGTGATCCCTCAACCAATGAAGGTGTTAGATGACCATTATGTGGTATGGATATAAGAATATTGGTCTGCAACCAATGGCAAACAAATATTTGAAGTATATCCCCTAAATCTAGAAGCTACTTCTACTGTGCCAGGTTTCAACAAATTTTCAGTCAAGATAATCACTTTGGGCGATATTTAATAGTGCAAGTGGTATAACTTTGGAGATACCTAACACAGCGAAATGACAGTTGTATATCTTATTTGGGTGCCGAACTCCTTTCTCACACTCAAAATCCCGTATTACTAATTGTATGCACCGTAATGTCTTCATATAAGTCATATAAGTCATTGATATAAGTACGACTTTTATTGATTAGTACAACTTACTACATTAACCTTCTGTAGGGAAGTCGTCATAGTATTCTTCAAATATAGCTCCGGAAATCATATTATGACTTGAAGCTTCAGGAAAGCTTTTCTAAAATCATCAGCTTTAAAATAGTTTTATTTTAGTTTTAATTACACCTTGTCAGATGAATCTGATTCTTGTGCTTGGTGTCATCTCGCCTAGTGTACTAAAGGTGGAAAATTTGACACCAAAAAGAATATCTCAAAGAAATAATGAAAAAGCTGCTTTTGTTAAGTTATGGATTACGCCTTTCAGTACTGTTATTTCTTTTCCTTAATACTCCTTATCTTAGGGGCAAGCTGATTTGGAAGGCCCACCAGCTGACTCCTAGACCCACAGCTTCTTTGTGAATGTAGGCCTAGTAAGGGCTAAATTGCCAGTTAATTATCTAATTACTTTTTAGCTGAGATTGCTTATACTGCAGCTGTTTCCTAGGCAATGCCTATCGCTATTTCCAAGATGTATATACAACTTAGATCTTTGTTTTCACTTTGAATAAAATTGGGCAAAATAGTGTAGCCGCCTTTCCGATCACGAGTAGGGTACGAGAAACAAAGTTTCCGGCAGTTTTTGCTTTTTTTGTGCCAATTCCTTGTACTACTTATATTTGGCTCTAGAAAATTGAACTTTGATTTAGAAAACCACAAACAGAATTTGGCTTGAATTTCAAACATGATATCGGCATGCACTTCATACCAACTTCAGGTTATAAAAAAAAGGTGTAAGCTCACTAATGACCTGTGTGTGTATCTAGTTCATGTTAGGTACCATGTCTATACACTTGGTTCCGTGATAACCTTGTTTGAGTGATAGACTGTGAGCCTTTGGGCTCATGATGTCTTATCAAATATATGTTTTAAATACTTGAAATATAAGGAACACAAATCAAATTTGATCAGTTTGGTTTGGAACAGATGCAGTGTCTCCACAATAATCATTAGGTCATGATATGGCCCGACGAATATAAGATATTTAAGCCTCTAGAGTAGCATTTGCGTGTAACGTGTAGTTAACTGAATATATATATTGATTGTTGTTTTCAAGTACCTTATAAGTCAACGATTTATGGAATTCATCCCTCTGGACGGCCTCTGTCTCTCCCGTTCGTAGGTATTCGTGAATTGTAACTACCAAAGTAGTTACAGGTTGTGACAGTAACTTGCCTGATCTTTAACGGTATCTAGCTAACCATGAAGAATTTAAAAATCGTAGTGCATGTATATTTATCTGTTAATGCAAAAAAGGACTCAAACTGCATCTGGGAAATATAACTGGACAAAGCAAAACATTTTACAAGTTATCGTCCAGTCTTTAGTCAAACGTTCATTCAACATGATTTTAAGAAAAACATGAGGTAGAGGTAAGCTACCCGAGACCGTATTATAAACTCTCAATAATATAAAGGTTGAAATACAAACTCTACTTTTTTTCTTATAAATTAATACTTGGAAAAGTGTAGATTGAACAATATACCAAGTCTACGATAGTTTTTGGGCTTTCTTTTTTTAAAGGTTTTTTATTTGGACAAGTTAAGAAAATTTTCCATTTTATTATACTCTGTCAATACTTATAGGCCAAACCCCAAAAAAATAGCGTGGTAGGGAAATAAAAATGCATTATCCAGACCTCGATAATGATATCTTTGAATCGTTAGTTTTTTTACTTTCTTGAAGGATATCGATCTAATACCTTGAATCTTGTGCTAAGAAGCAGAGTCGATAGTTCTTGTAGTTCCCGGCCCCACAATACGTTTATGTAGAAAGTGCAGTACTGAAACCCATATAAAAACTATTGGAATATCAGGGATTTGACCTTTTTTCTAGTGAACAATTTAATTTTCAAATGATTTCCCAGGCTAGACTTGCTCAGTGCTTATACTATTAATGCGTCAGTTCTGAGTTTATATTAGATCGTAGTTTATATTAAATTTCTATATATATATTAGGGTAGATCCAATAGCAATTGTTATGTGAGAGAGTTTGACGTGACTCCCATGTATTGACCATCCTAAGTTAGCCACTGCGGCCCGCAAGCCTAGTCCGCTATTGGGACATCAAGAAGTTACCTGCAGCTCATTAGGGTTTAGAATCGCTCCGTAACTATTGAGAATGCAGCGAAATGGGTTGAGCTGCTGACATACTATTAAATACAAATATCATACAAATACCGTACCATTTATTTTAGAAATATTCTTTCTTTATAATGTAAGGGTTTGTGTCTGCAGTCGAAAGCTTTCAACTAGAATGATGGTGGGGAAGTCACGGCGCAAAGGTTAAAGAGGGCGGCACCGGGCAAAAGTTTATACTGATTTCACCTACATGCATGTTTTTCCAGCCGCAGTGAATGTGAGGAGGTGTATTTTTAAAGTAGGGTCTGCTATTGGACTCACTTGGGTAGTCTGCATTTCAACTCCACGAATAAATAATGGCTTGGTCTAATGACATTATTTGACCTCTCCCATAAAAATCCTGTTTGGATTTGCAATGACTTCATAATACCTCGAAAAGATACACTGCATTTTCTCATGACCTAGTTTAGAAGTGTACCATGACATGATGTTTCTATAAGCTTAGGTCTGGCTGAAAATATTTCACGATAATTTAAGCATGATCTTTACACACCTTCTAGGCTTCCTGGATTTTACTAAGCTACCCGTAGTGTATCGCCAAAAGTTACCATATTCATGTAGTATTATGAGAGATACATCGACCATGTATTTATTTTGAAACTATATTTTGGCTTGGGAGGTTAAAAACTTAAAGCAACAGTTGAAAACTCATAATAGATATTGATGATATATTCAGGAAAGAAAGGTCTACAAGAACGTTTACAACTGCAAGTGCGGCGAGTTCGATACTATACAAAATATCGTCAAGCACGACCAGAGAACAGCATTAAAGAGAGAGGTATTCTTAGGGGATCATCAGACCTGGACTTACCCCAGCTGTTAAATACATCAAAGAGGCTCCAGGCAATGAAGGGGTAGTTTTCATGAGGATAAATACAGTCAAGAAGGGCAATAAAGAGAACAAGCATTCATCAAAAACTTTACTAGAGATTGTAAGGTTGAAAGAAATAACTGAAGCCCCCAAAATAAGTTGAGGGTTAACTAAGGCTTGAGTATTTCATTTGTATTTGTTTATGTAACACCAATAAATAGCCAATGAAAAACAAAAATTACTTAAAGGAAGCGAGTTAAAGAATAGAGAGGCTATTTAACCAAATGTTTCCGGTGCTACAACAAAAGAATTCTCATACTGATGCTAGTTTTTTTACAATTTGTTTCCATTAATCAGCTCGAAAAAGAAATGTAAGAACTATTTTTATGAACTTGTAAGAAACAACAGCACCACTACGAGGGTTTATATACATTAACTAGCATCCTGATACTTGTGGGCTTAGCGCTTAGCTGTTCGGAAATCTACCACATCGTAACAGGTCCTCCATTCTTGTGCACATCTTCATAACTTCTGTTAACAATTTCTGACAATACGGGCAAAATACCGAACCCTCCTTGGTTTAGCCAACTGCCTTCATATAGACCACACAGATAACTTCTGAAAGCTGAAATGGGCCATAAATGTACCATTTAATCCAAGTAGGGTATTATTGAGGTACAGTACTAAAACTCAAAAGTTGGTCTTTCTGTAATGCCAAGGTTCCGGCATCATATATTGTTGTATTGCGGAGCTCTTCTTTTGCTACTCCTTTTTTTTTTTTTTGAAATAAGCTGATATGGTTACTATGAGCTGTAATAGTTCGTCAGAAAGCTCTTTATTTATGTTTATATTTCAATCACATTTCACAGTGTAACCTTGAAAATGTTACAGTCAAACCTACAGGGTAGGCATTTTATGTAGGGTAAACCTCAGAGTAGTGACTTAATACTGAGCAGCAATATCGGCTACTCTTATAGAGTATGCTTGAAGAGACACCTTGTAAAGTGTTTAAAGGATGTTGAAACATGGAATGCTGATTGAATAATATAAATGTTAAAAACTAACTTTTGTCTTCAAAATCTATTATCTAAATCTTCTCACATGAGGGAATATATGTATATATAATTTGATAAACTGATTGATAACTCATATCGATTTCTAATATATCATGTTTTATAAGTACCAAAATTCCCTGTAGAAGCTTATAAAATCATATTAAATTGTCATCCTGTATTACTAATCTTACTGTCCCTTATGAAGTCCGGTGTTAGTTGAAGTTTCTTAAGGAGCTAGCTATACTTATCTCAGATTTGTCTTTCTTATGTACAGCATGGTGTACCATGTGATGGCCAGTGTAGTTTTTTGGACAACAATTCTTTATTTCATTCCGGACGATAAGTTCAATTTGTAAACACCATGATATAAAAGTAGAAACATAAATACACGAAATTGAAGAGAGACTAAAATTGATTCTATATGCCAAATATGAGTCTAGTATCCAGAGTACCCACCCTTATTTTTTATCACATTCTTGCAGCGGGAGGGCATACTATCAATACAGCTGAGTATCTTTCTGACGTCCAACTTCTTCCACTCCTCCTGCACAACCCGCTCCAACTCCTAGTAGGAGTGAGTGTCTTTTATCTGCTTATCAATTGATTTATTCAACATGTTCTACACGGCCTCAATGGGATTTAAATCAGGGGACTGTGAAGGCCACTTCATGACCTCTACCCCCTGATCTTTCAAGAAGGATAAAACACTACGAGCAGTGTGATACCTAGCTCCATCTTGTTGGAAAATGTTGTGACCAGAGAGACTATGATAATAAGGAATCATAACTTCTTCCATCACCGACTTGAAAGAAGCAGCATTCATATGTGTATTGTGGGGGATGATAAACAAAGGACCCACCCCCTGGCCCGAAATAGCATCCCAATACCCGACATAAGAGCTATTAGCACTGTGGGTAGGGTACATCATGTTATTGGCCAACCGTTCATTAGATCAGAGCCAGACCTTGGGCTTTTTCGATAGAACCCCAAGATGTCGTCCCGACTCATCGGACCAGATGACATGGTGCCAATCCTGGACCGACCAATTGGCATGATCCTTTGCCCAATCCAGCCGAGATCTACACTGGTTCAGAGTCAGCAAGGGTGTACCAACACTAGAATGTTGGCTAATCCCGGCCTTGTCCAATACACGATGTACTGTTCTCGGATTAAGTGTCCGGGCCCCGGTTCCGTACTTACATAATTCGGCTAGTGTTTGCCAAGGATTTTTCCGGACATTCAGGATTATCGCCATCTTTTCTCTTTGGGTTAAGCCGTTACTCAGCCCTCTTCGAGTTGGGGCCCCGAGCGATGCACCGTTGTCTTTTAAATGCTTCTTGATCAACCGCCTCACAGTTGTTCGGGGGACACATTCTTGCCGAGAAATCGCCGAGTAGCTCATCCCAGATCTTTTGAGGGTGAGTAAGGGAATTATCTCTTGTATTGTATATTCATGATGTGTCATATTTACATAGTGAAGTTTGGTTGTGTGAAGTTGATAATATAAGTGTTTTCAAGTTGACGGAATTTTTGTCAATTTTTTTTGATGTTTAGTTTTTGTTTATCTGGCTATTACATGATACATCATACTGTATATATCTGTTAATTCTGTTTCAATAATTCTTGATATTTAAAATTACCTATATTGAAGATTACAATTTGAGCATGACAATTTAATCGAGTTACTTGCAGTACTAGATTCGAAATACAGTCTGCAATATTTCCAAGTAGAGTTCGGGAAGTTTACCAGTAAAAAGACCTATATGTGAGTATATCTATAGATTGCTTTTTTTTTTTCAGACTTAGGGTTAAAACCTGTTCACCATGAGGTTACTGTGCAACAGCGTGTATATTTAAATGTATTAATTTGAGTCAATATGGATGAATGCAGGATCAATAGAACTAAATGCGCAGTTCTGTAACAGGACATTTCATAAACTCTGTTGCAAAGGGCCTCCAGCATCTCTTCTGTTTTCACCATAAAAAAGAAGCGAACAGCAATTAAATAAAAATTAGCTCCCATTAGTCCCATCCTTTTAATTATTAATTCCAAAGCTAACGCACTAGCCCTTATTAGCTCAGGGCGGTTACTAACTGGGAGATCTTAAAAGTGAAGTGGTTACTACTTTACGAATCAAAAATCAAGTCTTTTCATGTTGATTCACGATAAATTGACATGGAACTTTCTATAGATTTGATAAAAAGTTGTGTGTTTAATTAGCACGGAAAAACTGAAATTATTTTTTGATGAAAATGCTTATTGTTCCTCATTGATCATTTTTGAAAGTATGATACTGAAATGCAATTAGTTATTAAAGCATCAAAAAGTTTTCAGTAAATTTGTGCTTCAACAAATTCAGAATTGTTACTTTTAAAAGGACTATTAGCTGGTCATAGACTTCAGTATACAAGAATTGGCAGCAAAGTAAATAAAATTCCACGCATGTTCCAGAACGCCTTAAACTTTTGTTTTGTCTCTGACTTTGACTTTCGTAATATCTTGATGCAATTCACAGCAACAAGCAAGGAGATTCGTATTCATTGTGATCTGTAACATATCCATTGTCTACGTTTGAGTGAAATATCAAATTCTTAAACTATATTTTCTATTACTTGGTGTTTGGATAAGGCCAACTAATCTTCAAGTATCTTTCCAACTCGTAAAATCCTACACAATTTGGGACGCGCGCTTTGCTACCAAGAAAAGAACTTTTTACACTTGAATTTGTATCTGTATCTAACTTATTGAATTATGTTTGAGAACAAACTTGCGTCTTGCAAAATAAGGCCAGTTAGTCCCATATCATTGTGACTGTGCGTGATAACCTAAAGAATATTCTGTGACTGTGCAACCTGGTTTAAAAAGAAACTCACATGTCTGTATTCAAGACAATCGAATTCTTATGTTTGGTCTAGTATTTAATTTTCTTGATAAAAGTCAAATGGTGGTCTTACAACAGTATGTTGTGGTCACCTTGGGTTTCATTTTTCTTTTCTCTAATGCACGATACACAGGCACCATGATTTAAATAATTTTATTTTATTTTTGTTGGCAAAAAAGAAAAAAGAAATTGCAGTGTTTTAGCAAGAAAACTCGTGATCTGCGTATTTTTGAGAAAATTTCGTGTCATTGCGTTGTGTTGACCCAATAGGCTCTATCTTGCAAAAAGAATTAATGGGTATCAATTTCCGATCTTTCTAGATGAACAAAAAAGAAATAAAGAGTGTAATATGATTATCCATGTTAATATTATTTATCACAAGCACAGCACTAATGATCGAAGGATATGAAATTGTTGTATCCGTACATGGAGAAATATTATCATTTGTTGTCCTAATTTTTCCATCATCAAGATAACAGATCCTCTTAGACTCTTGCTCTGGTTACATTTCATTGTCGTTAAGTTTTGTTGAACTATCAGTGCTGCCGGTAATTTAAACCCCCAGATAATCACTGATTTACTTTGTGGATCGGTTGCACAAGCCAATGAAACAATACTATGCTATCAAGCAGAAAGTTTAATAACGATCAAACTTTTGATAGTCACTGCAGGTTCTAATGAGATGTTTCTTTAGATTCTAGATTAAGGCAACTCCAGCTTTTATAAAATAAACTTGAGCGACAGTATTATGTTGCAAATCTAACAGCCAGGCACGGCTATTTAGATGTTCAGGTTGGCAATTTGATCTTTCAACCTTTATGCAGATCTCTGGGCCATGGCAGTATAATTATTTAACAACATAAAAGTAACCTATGATTCTGTTGTGCTTTACTCAATAACCTTTGTAACTTTAGCGCAGGTTCAAATATGTTTCCTTTTCCACTACTAAGCAAGAAAGACCCTGACGCTCTGTTTACCTTGCCAAATTGAAATTTCTATGCGTCCTTCATTTTTCCTGGGCAGTCATCACTTGTAAGTGTAAGTATATTGTATTGTTATCAACTTAAGTTTCTTATTAATCAACCTATGTGCAAACGGGTGATCTTCAGAAAGTAGCATTCTTGTCGCTTCCCATGCGCTCTTTCACTAAAACTATTGTAACTCTTTCATCTGTGGTATACCCATTTTGCAAAGAAAAAAACACAGAAAGCAACCCTTGCAGGACCACAGCGCATATTTGCCTAAAATATAAAATGGGGTTTCTGACTTAGACGCTCTTCTGATGTATATTTGGTCAAAAAGAGCACTGGTAGAGCTCCAAGGTTTGAAAAGCAGAACTACAAAAATGGAACCTGGCAGGATAATATCTAGTGTTTTCATAGCCGGAAACCTGAAGAGTCTTATTTTTCACTGCACAGTTTACACAGTTCCATAAATGTGGGTCAACTTGTGCGGTGTTTTTTTTTTTACGCCGCTGTGTCTATCTTAACATGAACCCGTGTAAGCTTTTTGTCATCTCTCTTAATTAATTATATCCTATTTACAAAAAAAAAAAGGATTAGTTACCCTCTTTTTATTCATTATGTTAGAAGAATAAAATATTCCATTTGAATGAAAGAAGCAACATTCTCTGCATAGTTTACTGTTTCCACCTTAAGGCTAGTCGTTTATTACTGTTAAGGATATAAAATTTGGGTGCTTCTGCCATGGAAGGCCAAAGGAATAGGTATTTTCTTTTTGTAGTAGTAATATCTTGTTTACTTAGGTGTTTGTGGAATTATATACTGAGAAGACACCAGGCTTACCTGGATCTGGGGCAATTTGTAGCGCGTCTGTACCCGTAGGCGGGGAAATTCAGGGATATTGAAATTCTCCCATGTGCTGCAAGACCTTCTCATGAAGAAGGTCCGGTGAGCTGTCTTCGATCTTTTTTTTTTTTTTTTTTAGTGCGGCGCAATACTGTATTACTGTAAATATGGAAATAAGGCCTATTATTCAGGGATTATTCTATAAAGAACTAAATCTCTAGGGAATGATGTTTCTAACTAGCACTATTAGTAATAATAATAAAAAAGTGAAAAGTGAAATTTGTGCTTTTAGAGGAAATCCAAGCACAAGTTGAAAGTGGTCCTGTGACAGGACTTGTTAAGCCAAAACGCCACATAAATCGAGCTTTGATCGGGGGTTAAGTGAATCAACTGACTCTGTTAGTGATACGAAAAGTATGATTTATAACTTTTGTTACGTTAATGATATCCCCAATATATTTAACGGTGTTTCAACTTGTTAAATACGTAAAATGATAAATAGGCGTGATTTTTGATCTGTTTAAAAAAGAAGGGCGAATAGCAGTCATCCTGACTCCGTCACTAAGTATACTGACATTTCTCTCAACTTTAACAACTTTTAAATAAAGTCAGTGGGTGTTTAAGCATGTTTGTTCGTGACTTACAGTGTCTAAAGAGCTTGTTCTGTTGCCTTCTTGGGGTGGTCGTGATATGATGCAGTATTGGAAGATAAAAAAAGTCGGCTATTTGTTAAAATGTCTAAAAGCTGAATATGAAATAAAAAAAATAAAATCATATATAGCTTTAATGTTTATCTCAATGGGACTGCCAAGTTTGGTTCATAATGCATATAATGGATATCGACGTTTGATTTGGCTAATTTTTTTTATCTATTGTTCCATGTGCTAAGGAGAATCTGAAATACGTAACACTTGTTGTATCAAGGCGAGAAATTCACTCACAACAAAATCTCAACAAGATGGTTTAATCAAAAAGCCCTATTGGCAAACAAGATGAAGTAAAAACATACAGCCTTGATAACTACATTAAGACTTGTCTTTCTATAAAAGATAACCTAGATATTGTGCACATATGCTTTGTGGGATAAATTTCACTCCAGATGGCCACATTTATAACAGTTACCTAAGCTTTGCTATAAACATTTGCTTCTATTCTATCATTTTTTAAAATAACTGAGAAAAACTATGTTCTGTGTGGATATAACAAATTGGTCAGAATATTTCTAGGTGTTCTCATTATGTCCTTTTTCAATTAATTAGGACATCATCACTTATAAAACTTTCTTTAGACAGAATCATAAGATTTTATGGCTTTTTCACTCATTTCGTAGTTTTAATAGTAGAAAGATAGTCAGTTTATTGACCTTATATCAAGTATTATTAAATAAAATTATGAAACAAAACAGCATACAAGGGAGATGTGGATTTTAAAAGAATTGCCTCTGTGATACTGACGATCTAGCGTTATCCCTGCATAGTATGGGTTTAAACGTTTGATGGCTGAATTCTTCTTGAATAAATTCATGTGTTACGGGAAATCTGCGTTACATAACACCCAGTAGATTGATACCAGATATTGACACTTAGTGAAATCTTAGCAAGCTACTCTAGTTAAGCAAACTATCATCAAAGAAGTCGTGGTAATGAATCTAAGAACTTTATTACCGTTACAAGGCACTTCTTGAAATCAAACTCGGTGAAACCTTTTCTCAAGAAGTCTCGTTCTTTAGGATAATTTCAGCAGTAGTGAAATCTATTTACTCAAATGTTCCATGTGTAGTTGTACAATATACAACAGGGAACCTCTAGGATTTCCTGGATCAGAGGCTATACGCAGCGTTTATTAATCTACAAGTGCGAAAATTTGAAAAAGCAGAAATTCCCCTATGAACCACAAGGCTCCTTTGTGAAAAGAGTCTGATGGTTTTGTCTTAAGTGTACTTGGAAAACCTGAAGCATATGCTGCTGCTGCTGTTGATTTCCGCAAGTTTCAAGTCAGTAAAACCTTAGTTCGGTTTACCGGTTGCTGGCAGAGTTTTCTGTTTTTTTGGAAAGAGCCCTCCCCAGCAGGTAATAATATTTTGCTGACTTAGGTGTCTGTTGTAATCATATACTGAGAAGACACAAGGCTTACCTAGGTCTGAAGCACTTTGTAGCGCTCCTGTATCTGTAGGTGCCGAAATTTGAGAAGACTGGTAGCCTCCTATGAGCCCCAAAGCCTTCTTGTTGACAAGTCCCGGAAAGCTGGCTTCAAGCCTCCAGCAGTGTAGCCAAATAGTCTTGTTAAATCTCTATTTTTTCTCGAACGCTTAGACCGATGGCAAGTTATATTTGCAGTCTCCTTGGTGTGTGTTTAAAAGGCTCCGATATTATCTTAGTAGCGCAGTGAAATTTGTAACATTCTTGCCCACTCACAATTCTAAAATAAAAAAACAATAGCTAGATTGTAAAGTTCTTCATCCACCACTAGACTACTTTGGTGAAAAGATACCCAATAATCATGGCTCAGCTGGTCCACAAAAGCTTGAGGGGGATTCTGCGTGCGAGGTGGTCTCTTGCTGCAATTTTTTTTAAGACAGTCAAAATCAGGTCTGGGGTATCAACTATGAAGCAGCCTTTTCGCTTGTAAGGTTGGTATATATGTATTGATAGTTGGTTTTTTACCAGTCTACTTATTACATTGCATATAACACTGAAACAAGCAGTTTTAAAAAAGCATCTAACATTATAGCCAGAGCAGGCTGGATAATTAATAGACCTTTGGCGGTCACCGAGATTACAATCTCCAAGGTTTTCCAACAAAATGAAATTGAAGATAAAAAAAATATTAAAGGAAGATTCAAAAGTTCAAACTTGTAATCACCACGTCTGTAATTGAGTTTAGACATATCTCATCCTTCAACAAAACTCTTAACATTTACTGACTAATATACGTTCGTTTTAATTAAAAGAGTTGACAATTCTATATAGATGGATTTATAGCATTTTAAATCAACTAAAAGGTCAACTTTCACATAGTCAGAGAAGTATTATTGTTCTTGAGCGGTCTGTCCTCCGGGGCCCGTTTACCTAACTATCTATGAGCAAACATATCTATAAGCCCTACTTGGATTCAGAATAGATAACACAACTGTGCTGTCTTGTTCTCTCTTTTATTTTTTTTTTCTTATCTAATTCAGCCAATTGACTAATCAAAGAATCAATAAACATCAAAAAGCGGCCCAGTAAATCGACATACCAGCCGTATCTTTCTACAAATTGACAAGCCATATATCTCAAGTTCAGCTTAGTTGTAATAGTAATAGTGAAATTACTTTACTGGTTAGCTACAAAAGTAGCTAGAGCATGCACGCAATGTTATATAGTGCCATATTCCTGTGCCATTGCCGGTTTTCAAAACGGTTTTTTTTTTTTCTTTTTGACACCAACAATATTAGTGAAAGAAATGAACACCAAACAAATGTCGATTGTTAATGCCCACTAATCTAGACAATACAAGAAACATTTGTATGTATATATGCATGTACACGTTACAATGGTAATAAATGCTATGCTTTTAGTTCATCATTGCCTATTTTGAGCTGTCAAAAAAAAACGTCTTGTTTCTATTGTTGCATGTCGGGCTTGCTATCGAAGAAGTGGTGAGATCTTCTAGAAGTGAAATAAATTCACATTTTGTTTTTACTGCAGTTCAAAAATAACAGCATAACAACGCAAGATTAAACTATTAGATAGACATTTAAGAAAGAGAGAAAAAAGATTACATATCAAAGAATAAAATAATTATAAAAGAAAAATAAAAAAAATCGTTGAAATCCTGAAAAGAAAAAAGTTAGGCACTGACAGGGGCCTTATCACTAGCAGCATCATGAGGCTCCTCCTCCTCGACTTCCTCTTCCTCTTCCTCTTCGGACTCAGCCCAGCCGTTCTCATATTCTTCCTGAGTCGCGCGTCTAATAGACGTGGTAGCCTTGACGGCGGCATGATCAAGCGTCCAGTTGGCAAGCTCGTTCTCGCAGTCAATAATAATCTGCTTGGAAGCCTCGTAGCCGTCGTAAGCAGGTCTGGTCTCACCGGGTGTCACGGGACTATCGTCGAGTAACTCGAGCAAGGCCTTGCCGTAGCCGGCAATTAGTGCCAGCTTCTCAGTGACCTCTCTGAGAGCATCAAATTGATAGTTGAAGGCAGCCTTTAGCTTGTCGCGAGTAATGTTGGAAAGCTGGGCTTCGGCCACAAGAGACTCAGCCTCGGCTCTAACAAGCTCCTGTTCAAGAACAATAATTTTGTCGGAGTTGGGGTCCTTGTACTTGAGCTGGGCGATATGGTCAGTAATCTTCTGTTTGCGGTCGCGCGAGGGTTGGACAGACGCCTCAATGTTTCTGATAGACTTGAGAGTAATTCTGTACTGGTCGTACTTGTCAATGTATTGATCCTCAAGCTCACCAATCTCGTAAATGAGGACACCAAGCTTGTCAGTAACGTCAGAGACGTCGTCGTCGCCATCTTCACCCCAGAGTGAAAGCTGCTTGGCAACTTCACGCTGCTCCTTTGCCAGCAACTCAATGTCTCTCATGACATTCTTTTCCATCTTGACCAATTGTGCAAGCTTGCGAGCAAGCTCGGGGCCCAGACTGCCGGCAGTAGTTCTTCTAAAGGTATGGGCTAAAAAGAAAAACAGTTAGTACTACAATCTAATGCTATATACAAGAGAATACCAAGACGCGTGGATAAACATACCGATGGAGCCCTTGCCAAAGAATCTGCCAGACTTGGTAGACGAGGGGGGAGGAGGGGGGGACTGGAGCTGAGCGGCAGTGGGCGCTCTGCTGTTGCGCAGGGAGTAAGTGCGGTGCATAGTTAATGAGGGTGTGGGTGTTTGTATTAATTTCAATTGCTATAATTCAAAAGAAAAAAAAAAAAAAAAGAAAGAGAGAAAGAAAGAAAAAGGGAAGGCTGTAGATTTTCTATTTTTTATATATAATTTTTTGAGAGTAGCAATAGTAGCATACTACAAATCACCGTATGAGCTTTTATTACTTGTTAAGACCCAGTGCTTTGTTCATCATTCCGCTCTCCACTCCCAACCCAGAACCCCAAGATTTTACTGATACCGAATTGACCATGAGTGGCGTCGGCAGTAGTTTTCAGTGGCCAGTAAATGATTAATATTCTACAAATACACAAATAATAATGATGGTTATGATAATACTGATACCAATAATAATGATAATAATGATAATAATTGTGATAATAATATTTCCGACAATGGTGATTGGCATCTCCTGTCTCTCATTTTTATTTTATTTTTATTTTATTTTTTTTTTTTTTTTTTTTTTTTTTTTTTTTTTTTTTTATTTTTTTTTTTTTTTTT